>NDFZ01005452.1:0-172262 GCA_002192655.3 Mamestra configurata
TGGTAAATAATTTGAAAAAATATTTGCATGGCCATAAAATAATATCAAAAAAAGAAGAAAAAATACTTTTCCTTTTGATTTATATCGCACTGAACTATGTTCACCTCCCATGGCCCAGTTTTTGTACCTGTAAAAGTCAGGAAGGGGGCTTTTAATAGATGTCAGTTTTATGAGGTTCGCTTTTAAAATAACGTTTTCCAATAAATTTATGAATTATTGTTAGTTATCATTCAATTTAAACCCGTTTTTTTTTACTGAAATTTAAACTTTTTTGTAAATTAATAATTTATTTTTTAACCTTTGACTACTACTTTGACTACTCAATAAACACAATTTTCCTACCTACATTTTCCTCATTCAGGAGGCATGTACCTTCCCCGCGCGGATAGCGGTCGCCTGGTAGTAGGGACCTGGTGGCTGGTAGTGCTGGTTGTTGTTACCACGTACTCCGGCAACCTGGTGGCCTTCCTCACGTTCCCAAAGCAGGAGATTCCTGTGACAACCGTGGCTGAACTCCTGGAGAACAAGGCCTTTTACACCTGGTCAATCACTAAGGGATCTTATATGGAGATGGAGTTGAAGGTAGGTTTGGTACAAACTTGAAACTCGTACTAACATTGAGGTATGTGATAGTCCTAACAATCCTTAACTAATATTTAAATGCAAAAGTTTGGATGTTTGTTACTCAATCACGTCAAAACGGCTGGAAGGATCTTGATGAAATTTGGCACAAAGGTAGATTAAAGTCTGGAATAACACATAGGCTACTTCTTAACCCGGAAGTATGTTCCCTTGGGAAGTTTTCCGAAATTCATGCGGGCCTAGCCGCGCATCCTAAAAAGTTCACTTAAGTACCTAAGGAGTTACTTTAACAGATCAGAAAGAGAAAAAACAAAGCTGTATTAGGAGTTTCAAGTACATTTTTTTTAATTCGTATTTGTATTCTTATTCGAAATTCATTTAGGTATTTTGGCAAAAAACGATTCCACGGAAAGTACCTATCTACATATCTTCGGTTCACATCAGGTTAAATCCAGTTCGTTACGAGAACTCGATCACGCTCTACTAACGTGATACTTTCGGCGTCTCGAGTTCTAAGGACCCAGCCGTAATGTCACCATTTCTTAATAAAAATAGTTACCTATCTCACAATATCACGTTTTTTCTGCGTGATAAACCAGTGCTAAAAATAGTTTGTGAATGACCTACCGTCCTATGTGATGCGAAAAGCAAACAAACAGGTTTTCAGGTGCATTTTGTGTTATGATAGTAAGCGATGATTTTGTCGAGGATGGGGCACGCTTACCTAGAAGTAACCTATTCAATCCGGGCTTTAAAACCCCAGGTTAATACAGACATTCCACTTTTAAAATGGAAAGCCATGGTGTTCGAAAAGTGTCGCCGATTTTCTCGGAATATTTCGACTTTTTCAGTGACATTTGTTTGCAGAATTCAGACGAGCCGAAGTACGTAGCATTGCTGAAGGGTGCGGAACTGGTCACGACGACTGTTGGCATGGGAGGGACCGTGGCGTCTGGTAACTATTTCTTTAGCCTGTGATAATTTTCAATAAAATATCTTAATTTTTTTTAAAGAACACTGTAAGTAGCTAATTTTCCTGAACTAGGATGATCCTGTTGTTCAGGCTAGAAAGTGCTAAAAGTGATGTCTATTCAATTCAATTCAATTCAATTCAAATCATTTATTGTTTGTCACAGGTGGAAAAGCAGTTCTTATCATAATAACATAAAGATCGCTGTAACATACCCATTGGGCGTACAATATCCAATAATATACCTAATCATTCCAAATCTATTTTATCATTAATATCAAAGTTCATTGTAATTAATTAATCATGTCAAAATACATTAAAATTCATCAATATTATAAGGTACACATGTCAAAATATATTATCATTAATTTATATTTCAAAATCTCATGTCAAAATCATACATTAATATTATTGCTTATGTCAATAACAATATCGTTCATTAATATGTCAAAACTACTGTCAAAATTACATTATCATACATAATATTATTTACTCATGTCAAAATTACATTGTCATTCATTAATATCAGCTAACACATTATATAGTCCACATAGTCAAATTCAAGTTCACTCCCTCCCGTTCCGCACAAAGCGGGAGTGGTCATTTGATGATTTCACACCCACAAATAAAAATCCTCTATTTCTCCTTTGCACACGCCAGGGTACCATAAGGTAACCTGTACTTGGAAAGGTTTGCCACGTTGCTTTAGCTGCGCAATTTAGTTCATTTGCTTGCCAGCCTGCATCACAGCGAAAACCCAAATTGTGGAGACCTCGCACTGCATTAATTTTAAATCTGGTTTTTTATCATAATAATCTTGCTCTAGGGTCAGCCCTTTTGCAGCGCGTGCGTTTCAAGCGCCACGTCATCATCGACTGGAAGCTTCGGCTCAGCTACCTCATGCGCGCAGACCGGCTGGAAGCAGATAACTGCGACTTTGCTTTGAGTACGTGTCCATAGAGCCACACTAACATGATTAATGCGAAAGTAACTCTGTCCGCCTGCCTGTCTATCCGTCATTCCGCCTGTTTGTTTGCTCCTCAATTTTTACCGGCTCGACGGATTTGTATGGAACTTTGAGAACGGGTAGACCATGTCCTGGTATAGGACATAGATCCTTTTCATCCTGGGAGTATGTTTCTTTGGAATAGTTTTTGATTTCCACGGATGAAGCCGCTGGCAGAAGCTAGCTTGTAATAAATCATTCATTAAGTTCTGTCAAACCAATAAGAACAGCAATGCGATTCTTTAAACATCTCACCGTGCATTCTAAGGCGAAGTGAACACGAAGTGAGCTGTCAATCCATCAGTCGGCCTATTCGGTCAACCTCTCACCGTGTAAACTTAGGTGGAGTGAGCATGAAGTGAACTGTTGTTCCATCTTGTTTTTATGGATTGACAGCTAACATTCACTTTAATTTAGGCTTTCACGGTGAGAGGTTTACAGGATCGCACAGTTGCTAAACATGTCGAAGTGAAGGCTTGGGTGAAGTGATCACGAGGTGAGCTGTTAATCCATATAATCAAGATGGAATGACAGTTCACTTCGTGATCACGTGACATCTTGATTACATGGATTGACAGTTTACCTCGTGATCACTTCAATTAAACCTTCAATTCCACATGTTTACAGAATCGACCGGCTGGTAATGAAGAAATTTGCCAGTTCACTCCACCTGAGTTTCCTCGGTGAGATATATAACATAATCGCCGTTTATTATTTGTTTTGTGAGTTGAATTCTGTTTTCTCATTTATGAAGTAGGTAAGATTTTATTCGAAAATGTCTACATGAAACGTCTTGCATGCGTTTTAATTTAAACCAGCGTTGTAACAATAGAAATAACTTTCAGGCGCTGAAGAGTTTTTCGATGAGAAAGTTGCGATGATAGTGCCTGCAGGCAGCCCGTACCTTCCAGTGATAAACAAAGAGTGAGTACTGCGGGATTTATAATATAAAAAAACTAGTCTAAGTAGAATCACTGTTGCGTGTGAAATTTTAATTGGAAACAGTATAGAGGTAGAACAGAGAGTAAAGTCCACCAAACCTCCATAGAAAAGGGAGGATCCTTCGACCGGTTGTTGTTCGGTAGGCAACTGCCCGATAGTTAATATTCGGACTGTTGTATATGTTGAAATCGCACGAAAAACTCTAATATCGGGATGCAGGATTTCGTTGGTAGTTCGTCGCTGGCAGGATAGATGGCGTTGCAGTTCTCTTTGTTGTCGTAGATACATATTTTGTATGTACGACAACTAAGTATTTTGTACATAACAGCAAACGTGCCATTTTCCTTTGCCTTATTACGAAGCACAGCTCTTCAAAGTCGTTAAAATCAAATCGATGAAACTGAAGGCAAATTCTCGTACTAACAAAGCGTTTAACTCTCGGGGCAGGTCGGTGTCTTGATTTGCTTGAGAAATAAAGTACCTACCTATAATTAGTAAAAAAGTTTTTTTTTATATTAGAATTTTGACTTATAAATAACAAACACAAATAGATAATATTAATAAATTACGTACAACCACATATAAAAGGGGATTCGGGCATAAACAAATCAATTCGTCAATATAGCTGACAGTGGGAAAAGTACCCAGAACTCTTTCAGCATTATCATCCAGCTCTTGCAGCATTGCAGCGATGGATGACAATGCTGAATTTTTGCCCCTCTGGTCACGTAAAGCGCCGGTTATTACCGGCGCTGAAGTGATATAATAATAAATTAATTAATTAATTTATTTGATATTAATTTCAACACAACTAAGAATCCTATTAATTTATCTTTATCTATTACAATAATTTAGTTTCAATTATTCTCAATTTGTTAATGTCAATTGTTTTACTGTTTATTGAGCCATTTTTCTCTTATTTTATGATAATTACAATGTACCGATCGTTCGATGAAAGTTGTGTATGCCTGTAAGTGACTTATTTACACAAGACCCTCGATGTCACAATTTATCGTATTAATTTTGTAAATAAGCTGTTGGTGTGCCTTATAAATAATTTAAAAAAAATATATCGGGACTACCTCTTCAGTACACAACGTGAAACATAACTAAATGTGTGTGTAATGTGTGTAACTCAACAAAATGTATTGAACAACTGTTTTTTTTTTTCGTGATTTTGGGTTTGGGTCCCATAGTAAAAGTTGTTCATACCTACACATTGTATACCTACAGAGTAATTTCATATTGTGTTCCTTTCTAGACTAAACCGCATGCACAAAGCGGGTCTTATTAAGCGCTGGCTGGACGCCTACCTGCCGAAGAAGGACCGCTGCTGGAAGACCTCGTCGGCGATGCAAGAGGTTAACAACCACACCGTCAACCTCAGCGACATGCAGGGCTCCTTCTTCGTCTTGTTCATGGGTAAATATTAACTGGTCTTATGAAGGGATATCGTGGTACCTGGGTTTCTACTTTGAGGACTTAAAGCCATCATGGTTCTAGAGTGTGAGAGAGACGGAGCTATATAAAGCAGTACCCTTTTCTCACAACGGAATCATGATGGCATTATGATTTGATTGTAAGGCCCAATAGGGCAAATTCGCATATTTTTGAAATCGTATAATGTGTGTTTTGAATGTTAAACTATACCTTCTGTGCCGTTCTCTTTTATCTATTTTAGTAACATAAAAATATTTTCTTAACCAAACATAAAATTTATTAATTAAACTAGCTGTTACCCGCGTCTTCGTCCACGTGGAATAGTTACTTTGGGCAGCCATTTTTATTTTAAGATACTAATTTTTCAAAAATGCTTGAACATATTTATGTTTATTTATTTTTGATCAAATGCCGACATACAAAGGTTTATTGCTTAGGTTAGTTATAGGTTCAATAATGACGGACTCCTATACAAACTTTCATCCCAAATTTAAAAAATCTTCGTTTTAGATTTTTTTAACCCCCCGACGCAAAAGCGACGGCGTGTTATAAGTTTGACGTGTCTGTGTGTGTGTCTGTCTGTGGCATCGTAGTTCTCGAACGGATGAACTGATTTTGATTATGTTTTTTTTGTTTGAAAGGTGAATTAGTTCTGAGCTATGTTTTATGAAAATCGGTCCAAGATGGCCGCCACCACAAAATGGCGGATTAAATATTTTTCACAACTGCCTCAATATGGGTATCAAATGAAAGGGCTTTTGACTAGTAGAATAATGTACACTATATTGAAAGGGAATAAGGAATATTAACTAACGAAATGAAAACAAAAAGATTTGTAATTATGTATGTATATATGTCTATACTAATATTATTTGTCTGATCAATGCCCTAGATTGATGAAGAAAGTGTAGTGATGACTGGTACCTAGGACCTAATGAATTATTTTTTATTTAGTTTTTAGTACATCTGTACATTATAGGTAAATTAATTTTAATATGCATGAAATAAAAGTAAATTAAATATTTGAAAACCCCCAACAAAAAAACTTTAAAGAGTAAATAATAAAATGTATTGATCCATTTAGTTTAATACAGGTACGATTTTTTTTATAAGTTTTTTTACACATATTTTATGGATTCTAAGATGAATGAAAACAAACACAACATTTCAATCAAAAATGTATTCAGGTATTTATAAATAATTACAAACATTATATATCTACTTATACAATATTTACTATGACAAATCAAAACTTAACATTATCATTAATTAACCTTTTGAACGCCAGAGCATAAACGCATCGGCGTGTCCCCGACGCCAAGCTACAAATTCGCCGTCCTTTTTTGTTACATATTACACATAGTACACGTTTGGCGTACAGGGCACGCTCTTGCTTGTCATGTTAACGTGACAATGGCGTTCAAAAGGTTAAAGTAAAATTTACTACACTATTAATAAGGTTCCATGTTAAGCACCAATTTAAACGGCCCTTCTAGATCCTCACACTTCAACAAATTGGCCTGATCGCCACGAAACACTTTCGCATTAGGAGTGACCATAAACGCCATGCTATCCACGAAATTGTTGCTCCTTTTCGTGTAGATCTGATTCCATTCATCTATTAGCTGGACCTTATACCAGCAAATGACCGCGTTGCATTCCCCATCTGCCCTTAACAGTCTGGGTCTTCGAGCCGGATTCAAGAACGAAAAACCAGCGGCAATCAAGCCTACCGAGCTGCAGACGAAGTACGAAGATTTGCGGCAAGTGCGAAGAACGGAACCCGACTGTACGGAACGAGGCACTTTGAACGACCGAGCGGTCTTGAACCTGCCAGCTTAAACTGACCGGCTCACCAAACCGAGCCGACCGGTGCCGACCGGCTCACCGAACCGAGCCGACCGGTGCCGACCGGCTCACCGAACCGAGCCGACCGGTGCCGACCGGCTCACCAAACCGAGCCGACCGGTGCCGACCGGCTCACCGAACCGAGCCGAACGGTGCCGACCACGGAGCAAATACAGAGAGGAGACGGCCTAAACAACTGTGCACTGTGATTTTCAACTAGGTCCTGACGTCATCACGTGGGCGTGGCCTTAGTCAGTGTATTGTTGGCGTTCGTCCTGTGCACTTCGTAAACGTTCCCTTTTAACAGCATTACATTCGCGTTAAAAGAAAAAAAAAAAAGAAGTGTTATGTTTTATCTTGTAAAAACTATTCGGATAGACGTTCTGATGCTATGGACGGCATCACATTTCATTTGTAAGTTATTTTATGCGTAATTTATTAAAATAGTTCTAGAAAAATCTCTTAGCTTCGGTGTTTTCAAATATAATTCTACCCGACATTAGATGGCGACACTTTGTGTCATGGGAACTAAGAATATTTAGGTATGTAGAGCTCAGTATTTATATATTTTATTAATCATATGTACTGAAATTTCTTCAACTTTCATTCCTAAAGATCCTTTAATCGCCAAAATATTGTTTTTGTAGTTTTTATATCATTTTGTAAACAGGCCGCCATCTATCGTCAATTATGAACATTAATCATGAACATGTCAAAAATACAGGGCCGGAATTAGAATCCAATCCGAATGTCTCGCGGCTGTCTCACACGTGGAAGGTACTTAAGTAAAACATTTTAAATACGCTAGACATAAAAATACAATCTCTTAAAACTAAATATTTTAACTACAATAATTTATTTAAAGTACTTTCCCTCAGTGAGACAACTGGTATGGTAGTTGTTGTTTACTTAATTAAAGGTGAGGCTAAATGAACGTAATTTTATGAGTTGTGAGTCGCGTAAAATGAGTCGGCGGAATTCCGCTTCATACTAAAGTCCAACTCACTTTGCGTCGCCGTATAGCACAAACACCCCGGGCTACTCTCTAAGCCCGAAGTTCGTAGTTTCGGGCTTAGTTGCGAGCGTATTCTACTCCATATCACCTACGGACTTATGACTTATGTAATCCCTAATAAACAACTAATTTTCTTTCGTCATTTATCAAAAATCTTTTTATTCAAACATGTTTTTTTTTTTCATAAAAGTATCAATAGGCATTTCAATAAAAAATATGTATCAAGATGGTTCGCAAAATGAATTAAAAAAAAAAACAGATTACCTACTCCCTGCATCGAAAATCCTGAGTACGACCCTGTTGCATCCTGCACTTTTAGTGACATCTAGTGTGAGATAGTTGCGTAACTACAAAGTAAAATCGATGGAACTAGCGAGTAGTTTTAGCTATTGACCGGTAGATGGAAAATAAAGAAGTGGGCGGGATCTAACACCCCCTCACCCCGCAAAGTGTCACGCGTTTTTTCATAGGGAAATTAAATTACAACATCTCCTCTTTGTATTTGCTCCGAGGTGCCGACCGGCTCACCGAGCCGAGCCGATCGGTGTCACCCGTACCTAACCGAAGAGGTACCAACCCGTCGTGCCACACCGAACGTGCCTGCCAAACTATTGAAGATGGTGGTCACAAGGAGTCAGGGGGACGCTGCCGAGATGGAAGCACAACACGCCCAGGAACTGGAGGCACCGCCGGGAAGTGGAGCTGATCGAACGGGAGCGAGTAAGAAGACTCTCACTGGATCCACCGGCATTACCATATTCAAAGATGGCAGACACCAGCACAGCGAGGCCTTCCGGAACCCAGATAACAAACACTGCGGTTCCACGAAGAGTGACATCACCGACCAGGTTAATGAGATCGCAACGGTCGACAACAAGCGTCACGACGAGGTTACGGATGGCGGAACTGGAGGTTGCAGAGAAGCTGGCAGTCATACGAAGAAAGGATCTGGAGTTGGAAGAGGAACTTGTCAAGAAGAGACTAACGGTCGAAGTGTCAGCGATCAACGACGAGGAAAGCGTACACGAAGAGCAAGAGCCTACTCCTTCGCGTGAAGAACCACACCAAAGGTTGGACGACTGGCTGAGTTCACGTGGGGTATATACGCTTCTAGAGTTCCAGAGCGAGATCGCTGACCTCAACACGAGCAAAGAACAGCATCGAACATTTGGCAGCAACACTCGACAAGATGGCCAGACGCAGGCCTAGGCACACCGAGCTACCTACCTTCTCCGGTGCGGCAAACGAGTGGCTTCCGTTCAAAGCAGCAGTAAAGGATACGACGGATATGCACCAGATCACGGCAGCAGAAAACATACAACGGCTGAGAAGCTGCCTCATAGGTGAAGCAAGAGACGCAGTGGCCGCCTTCCTGCATACGGCCACCGATCCAGACGTCACTATGAAGACCCTCGAGCAGTGTTTCGGAAGACCGGAGGTCATCATCGACCGAGCCATGGAAGCTTCCGAAGCCGGGTACATCAGCTTCTGAACTCAACAGTTTTGCCGTCAAGCTGCAAAACATAATCTGCGTGCTGAAGACAATAGACCGAAGAGGTTACCTTTTCAACCCTTTGATGACGCGAGAAGTACTGGACAAGCTCAGCCCGCATCTCCGATCCCTCTGGTGTGACTACACATACGACCACGAAGGAAAAGCCGATCCAGAGTCGTCGTTATGTCACGATTTCTGATGCGATAAGCAGACCGAGCGTTACGTTACACATACGCTCCGTCTACAAGCGCCGTGAGTGCCTTGACTCAAAGAAAAGAAACCCGACCTACCGTAACACTCAAGAAGAAGGCAAGCGTCTTCACTACGACCGAGGGAACGGAGGAAGAGAAGGACAAGTGCCCCAAGTGTGAACAAGCTCATGTTTTAACGCAGTACCCGAAATACAAAGCACTTACAATAGAAGAGCGATGGAACTTTCTAAAAGAAAAGAAGATCTGCTTCAAGGACGCCCAGAAGCCACACAGGTGCATGAGTTGCAAAGCAAAGCTGTGCGGAGATTCTCCATCACTTACGCGAAACGAAGACTGAGGACCCGAAGAGGGCTGAACCAACGAAAGAGGAAGCGGTCTTGTCCGTGGCTACCCGCACAGCTACCGGACCGTGAACAGTCCTTCTAAAGATGTGCCTAATCGTCGTTTCCGGACCACGGTGGGAGGTGAAGACCTGCGCGCTCCTAGATGAAGGGGCCACAATTACCCTCGTTGACGAAGAGCTGGCGACAAGCATCAGGGTAGAGGGACCATCACAGCCTCTTCACCTAAGAGGGGTCAACATGTCGCAACGAGAGATGGGAGTCAAGTAGTCAACCTAAATGTGAGGGGACTGAAGAGTGACGAGAGCTCCCAAGGTCAGAGCGAGGACCATGAAGAATCTCTGGCTTCACCAGCACTCCATTCCCGACACTCTGTTGAACTACGAGCACCTGAGAGACCTGATGCCAGAAGAAGTGTGCTACGAACTGGCGCGCCCCGGACTTCTAGTGGGGACAGACCACTGGGAGTCGTGTCTCGCGAGCTCCGAATCGGCGGCTCTGATCAACCGGCCGCATCAAGAACGCAACTGGGATGGGTGGTGCACGAAACCGCACCACGCGGTGTCATCCTCGAAAAGGGAAACGTGCTGCATGTCTACGAGCCCGACCGAACCACGGGGACAGGCAGCCAGGAACTCCATGAATTGGTCGAAGCCCATTTCAAGATCGACGCGCTCGGCATACAGAGAAAGCCGAGAGTCAAGGCGATTGATCAACGGGCCATCGACATCGTCGAGAGGACGATAAAAAAGATCGACTCCGGGTACGAGGTTGGGCTGCCATGGCGACGAGACGACGTCACCTTGCCGCCTAGCTACAGTCAAGCGTTTCGTCGGCTGAAGAAGATCGAGCAGAAGATGGACGTAGACCCGCAGTTCGCGGCGGAGTACTCCAAGCAGGTTAACAACCTATTGGAGAAGGGGTACGCGATGCCATGCGACGGGTCAGAAGAAGCGAGTTCCATCTGTTGGTATCTGCCACATTTCGCCGTGCATAACCCGAACAAGCCCGGCAAACACAGACTGGTGTTCGACGCAGCAGCCAAGAGCAACGGCGTCTGCCTGAACGACGAATTGCTGGAGGGACCCGACCTACGGCTGTCGCTGCTAGGCAACCTGTTCAGATTCCGATAGAAGGCAGTAGCATCACAGCAGACGTGCAGAAATTGTTTCTGCGAATTAAGATAAGGCCTGAGGACCAATCAGCGCAACAGTTCCTGTGGAGAGGCTACGAACGAGAATAGCCTCCAAGGAAATACAAAATGACCAGCATGATATTCGGCGCCGCGAGGTCCCCGTTTATGGCCCACTATGTCCGCAATCACAACGTGGACGTACACGGGCAGGAATACTACGAGCGCTGGAGGCCATAAAGAAGAGTCATTATATGGACGATCTAGTGGCCAGCTACGAAGATGCCGAGGAAGCATGGAAAGCGGTTGACGAGACAAGAACAGTGCACGCACACGCGGGATTCACGCTGCGAGGTTGGAGCTCCAGCGACAAAACGGTGCTACGAGATGTGCCCTCCGGCCTACACGCCACCTCTCCTACACAACTGGGGGGAGAGAAGCCTGAGAGCAAAATCTTGGGGTTGCACTGGAACGCGGAGCACGATTAGCTGGGGTTCAACACATCAATGAGCCGAGTCCCGGCCGAAGTACGAGCGAGAACCCGCGCGCCGACCAAGCGTGAAGCCCTCAGCGCCGTAATGTCCATTTACGACCCGCTCGGATTGTTGAGCCACTACACGATAAGGTCGAAGATAATACTGCAGAGCCTGTGGCGCCTCCAGACGACGTGGGACGAGCCAATTCCAGCAGAAGAGAACGAGCTTTTCGCCTCCAGGCTCGCACGCCTAACTGAACTCGCTCAGCTGCGACTACCGCGCTGTTACATGACGCAGAAGTACGAACGCGTCGAGTTACAAGTCCTATGCAACGCCAGCGAGCAGGCCTACGCGACCGTAGCCTATTGGAGAATTAAAAACGTCGACGGGAGTCTAAACGTCGTGTTGGTAGCCGCCAAGTTAGCCTTGGCGCCTCGTCGCGCACAAACTATACCGCGCCTGGAGCTGCAAGCTGCAGTAATTGGAGCACGACTCGCCGAAACGGTAAGGAGAGAGCACCGAGTCGACATCGGTCAGACAACATACTGGACCGATTCATCCACCGTGATGCACTGGATCCATCACGACATGCGACGTTACACGCCGTTCGTCGCGCATCGGCTGGGGGAGATCGCAGAGCTGACCCAGAAGGAGGAATGATATGGTAGCGGACGACTACTCGCGGGCGTAAGCACATTGTAAAGTAGGATAGGAATAAAAATAAAAAATAGCATTCAGGGCAAAATAAATAGGTTCTCAAGTAAGCACATAGTCATAAGATAAATGTCGGTTGCATTTAATACTTGTATATTTTTATCCTACTTTACAATTTACAGTGAAACTTACGCCTATCCTACCTAAAGCATACAATTAAACTTACTCCTATCTTCCTAACATTACCACGCGACGGCCCATTGAAAAATACCACGTGCTATCCGACTTAAAATACCACGTGCAATTTTATTAACACGGCTGACGGACGCCGAGCATGCTGTCGAAATAAGGTTATTATTTCGACAGCATGCTCGGCGTCCGTCACAGGATACCTGGTACCGATTCACGAGTTTAACCATCCTATAATCAACATTTTCGTCCAAAATGCGGTTGTTAATTTCCAACCATTTACTATGAATCAGCTGTCCCGTAATAGTCACAGATACCGGTAGACATAAGGCTCCAGAAATAAGTTGCAGCTGCTTCAAATGTCCAATAGTCCTTTTTCTTCTGATATCTATGTATGTATGTCGCCGTTACAATCCATGATGCTACTGAATATGACATGGATTTTTTTCTCTCTAAACACTTCTAACTTCTAACAACTTCGTAGGACCAAGAGTCGGATACTAGAATTGTTGCTTTTTCTTCCGGTATTCCATTTGCTCGTAATACAGCCAGTAGAAACACTTTATCGTCAACAGTTTTCACGTGACAAAAAAGTGAGTTAGCTCCTCGTTTCATCATCAAAACACGGAACATAGGAAATGGACTAAAATCGACCATGTCCATATTAGATATGTTCACAGATTGTCCTAGATGGAAACACACAGTTGCGATACTTTTTCGTATCATATCCAAAATCGTTTAGGAAAGCCAATGTCTCTGGTGAAATCCTTGAAATTGTAGTATTCGTCTCTTGAAGTGTTGTTAGTCTACCACCGTACGTTAGAAGGAGCTTCTTTGGTAGGACGTCAAAGAAAGTTGCTTGATGCCACTATTTCTGGGATCACTGGTGATCATTATATTGTTTGCCAGGTGCAAATTGAACCAACCAATCACCATGTTAATTTCGCCGTCGTCTGCCGCAGTTAGGTTCGCGACATAGGGTTCCCGTCTATGCAGCATTTCGTACACATCATGGTAGTTATTAAAGTCTATTGTCAACAAAGATTGAGGTTCCGACATGCATTTTAAGTCCTCGTACAAATTAACGTCTTCGCTGTATTAAGTTTCACCGAAGTAAGTCGCTGTATAACGTTCATGTACGCTACGTTCAAAATTGTTTTGGTATCGTGGCACAGTTTATATTTCTTGTTCAGTTCTTCAGAGTGCACACCGGTGACGAAGAATTCAGCTTTGCCAGGTATAATTTTGCTGTTTTCTTGAAGTAAATTCTCCCAAGCGTGACATATAGACTGTAGAATATATTCGCCAAATATCTCGGAGTCAATAGCACATAGAGCCAATAGTCCTGTTCCTGTATCAATATCTAAGACACTATACACAGCAGGAGTCACACAAATCCTAATAGCTTTTCCTGCTTTTCTATACGCCTCATTCCGAATCTTGTCATTCAAATACCTGAACTGAGATCTCGGAAATAAAATACACTTGGCGTTGTTCAAATTCTTCTCAATACTGACGAAGCTATTATCAATATTCAACGCCTTTTCAAAATGGCAGAGATCTTCGGAAAAGTAACCATAACGGTACAAGTACCGGCCAATATCGTTGAGTAATTGAACGTTACCTGGAAACATTTTGATGGCTTTTTCGAAATTGGCGAATACGTCTGACTTGGTGTCTATCGCGGCTCCTCGTTCATTCGAGCTCGGAATTCCAGCTCGAATCTGTCCTTGATGCGCGGTTGCTGATCAAAGGCGCACGCGTACATGTCTAACGCTTTCTTGTAGCTGTTGTGTGAGGCGAGCTGCCGCGCCAGGCTTATGTGGTTGAAAGCTACATCAGTCATTGCGTTTTTTTTTGTTAGGCACTTATTTCACTGTACACAGGATAGAAAATGTTTTTGGCGAATTATTTTAGTTGATTAATCTCTATCGTTTTCAAAACACTGCTTTGCACTTCAGACGAACACACTTTACTGACAGTAGATATGGAATTTTAAATCGCGATTATAGTAAGTAAAGACGTCTTGCTCACTAGAAGACCAAAGTTATACTAATCGTAACTAAAAGTTATTCAAACTCGTAAAGTATGTTCAAGGGTGCAAGGTGGGTTCAGGTAATCAGGGAGCGGATAGCAAATGGCCATTTTGAGGCTTTCTAATCCTAATCCTCTTAAAAATCAGCACGAAGGGTTGTTAAATGTTATCTGCAATTAGTAAATTACCTTGTTCTATTATAGCACGTTAGTATTGTGTTCTTTAAACAATAGACTCGAATTCCTAGAGGATTAGAAAGGTGTTACTTTTTTGTCAGTTTTAAAGGCGTTTAGAGTCGGTTCATAGAATTATGTTATTGTAACAAATCCCTTTGAAGCTTCAAGGGAATGTTTGGAAGTAATTCTTTCTTAGAAGGGATTTGTGTTAAGAAATGGCTCTTCTATTACTTGCAAGTATCTTTTGAACATGTTTCTGTCGCCATTTTAGTCGCTACATATTATGAAAGAAGTTCCAGAAGTTTCCGTCTTTTTTATATTTTTATAAATATTAATTAAAAATAATTCTTTATTATACTTTTTAAGAAGTAAATGGTATGACATTTTTTTCCGATAACATCTAAAATATGAATTTTAGATATTATGCACGAAGGTATTTACGTTCAAGTATGTAGTTCTAATCTTTCACTATATTTTACTTAAATATATCTCCAGTCGGCGACAATATTCGTTGAGCATCTAAAAAAAAAGTCACTGTATAACTTTGGCCACAAAATGCAGTGAACAGATCAATGTTACACATTTCAGTGACTGAACATGTAATAAAAAAAAACTGAAAACGCCAATGTTACACAATTCTATAATTGTAATTTTGCTTATTATTTAAAAATAAGCTTCTTTAATCGAAATAGTTCGTATATGTTTTCGAAATAATTGTTCTGTACTCTTTTCTATTACAAAATATTCTGGACATCAGGTAATACCAAATTCAAAACAGAATTCCTGCTTTATCAAAAAATATTATTGTAATTGAATTAATAATTCTACTGCTTTGAACACAATGGTCAAAGTTGCATGACGTATTGACGTGGTTACTATAATATTTAAAACGTCCTAAGTGCTTTGCTGCTTTCAGAGGAATTCTCGGATGAATGGCTCATGAATCAATTACTTTAATTGTTTCTATCGCTTAAACATTTTTACAAAATTTTACAATTAGACAATAAACAAAATAAAATAAGCAGTAAATAAATGACATATAGTTAAGGAAACACCTGATGGCCCTGTATGATGCACATAAGCGGGCATCTACTTTCTGGTGGGTATTTTAATTATTTTAAAAATACTCGGTTGTTATAACACTGTTGTTAGTAAGTCGGGTTTTTCAATATTTTAATTTTATTTATTTTCACATTATTTATAAGTACATTTAAAATCGTTACCTCGAGCCCTTTATTTAAACCCCACATGATCGAATCACTAAAAACGACTAAATACTTAACAGCTGCCGCCATCTTATTTTTGCTTTTTAAAAATCTATACGCTTATGCCACTGATGTCTAGCAGAATCTAATTTACCAAAATACCGAATTTTATGTGTCAAAATTCATCAAGCTGACTAGGTGGATAATCTTAATTACGTATTACGTACATCGTATGGAGTGGGTACTCGATGCGATGTACGTAAAACGTAATACGATGCATATATTTAAATAATAAGAAAAAACCTCCAAAAAAAAAACTTTAAAAAGTAAAAAATAAAATGTATTGATCTTCTTTTAGTTTAAAATGGGTACGATTCTTTGGGCCAAGCCTCTTCGCTTTGGGAGACCGCATTTTTTTGTAATTACATACTTAGTAAAGTAGCGGTTACTGTTTATTTTTTAATTTTTTAAAGTTTTTTTGGTCAGGTTTTTTTTGCCATTTACTTCAAGACAGGTTAAATTCCCAAGATTTGCAAAAATTGCAATTTTTCTTATTTTTTACAAAACTTAGGGATAAGTTGCTAACTTAAACATAAGAATTGAAGTAAGAAGCCAGTCTGGAACACTAGATTTGATAAATATTAATTGGATATTTTTTTATAGTTTCAAATGCACTTGATCCCTAGACACTTTTGATGTGTATATTTATATCTATCTACATATATATGTATGTATATAAGTAAATATCCCCGTAATCAAGAAAACTAATATTATTATACTTTAAAATGAATGTTAGTGATTTAAAATTCTATTAAAAACCTTTAGCAACCACTGTTAATGTAGGTAGTACCTACTATTGTTATTAAATCATTTACATACATCAATTGTCTACATTTTATTTTTAGTGGGTAATGACTTTAAAGCACTAAACCTTTTTGTGCCTTTTGCTGACTCAGTGGCCAGCCATAACAATATCATTTAAACTGTTTCATCGTAGTCTTTAAGACTATTATCACTTAATACAATTGTGAACCGAATATTATTGAATGCCAAAAATCGTAAATATACTTACCTACATTTTTCGTGTATCGCGATTCACACAAGTAAAATACTTGAGAATCACTTAAGGTGGAAGCGCCAGGGTAGCCCGCGAAATTTAAATTTTCTTATGTTTTTTTGCAATTTTCAAGTCAGGTGTCAGGCTGTATGTCGAACAAAATATGATTCGCGACCGTAACACGTATTTATTTACAGAATTATAATAATTATATATAATATAACCTGGGACAACTCACACACGGTCATCCGATCCCAAACTAGGCAGAGCCTGTGCTATGGCAACCAGACAACTGATAAACATACTTATATGTTTCTAAATACATACATATTATAGACAAATGACACCCAGACACAGAACAAATGATCATGCTCATCACACAAAGATTTGTCCTGGGTGGGGATCGAACCCACGACCTCCGGCTTAGCAGTCAGAGTCACTAATCACTCGACCGACAGGCCAATTAAATCATCAATACAGCCCTCTAAGTTCATTTAACTCGATTGAATGGTTACTTCATAAAAAAGTCATTCAATCGAGTTACATGAATTGATGATTTTAATTACTATAACTCAGTAAAGCCATATTTGTTACGGTCGCCAATCGTATTTTATCAACATACAACCTGACACTGACCTGCTAAATGCAAAAACGTTTGAAAATTTGAATTTCGCGCTACCCTGGCGCTTTCACCTTAACGTGTTTTGTTATTCTTACGATGGTAATTAACTGTCATTAACTTTTATGAGTTTCAGTTCATATCACTAATACAAATATACACTCACAATTTAGGCTGAAAGAGATGGAATTATGTTTTTTTAAAAAGAGAAAATGGTAGAGCATTCTCATTTAGTACATTCAGCATTTAAATGTTAAAAATTCAAAATTTTGCATTTAGCACGTCTGTCTTCTAGACCATCGAATTGATAGATTGCCTTTCTGATGAATTCACATTCATGAGAAAGGCTCGCCTTTGTACATGAACTATTTAAATCACTGTGAATTAATATAAGCTGTTATGGTGTACAATAAAGAATTAAAGAAGGCTATAAGGAAAAGGGAAATACCTACGGGAACGGGAAAAAACGGGATATGTGCGTACAAAGTCACGGGCAAAGGCTAGTTTATAATATTATAGCCTATAGCCTTCCACATGAATGTGGCTATCACATACAAAAAGAATTTTCCAAATCCGACTGGTAGTTCCAGAGATTAGCCCATTCAAACAAACAGACAAACAAACAAACTCTTCAGCTTTGTTTTATTGGTATAGATAAGTTTAGATTGTTATTTGGTTCCTGACCCTTGTTATTAAAACACGCTTTAAGCACGCGGTCGCCGAGTGACATAATCATAGTATGACGTCCAACATAGATGGAGATACATAAATGGCAGATTAAATGCGTCCGTTCCATTAATTATACATTTATATACCAGTTTGAGGACGAAATCAATGGCTTGTTTTCTAACGGTGTCTATGCAGATTTTTAGTAATTTCATGTTTTTATTATGGACCCTTGGCAGGAAGCTTATGGGGCCTGCTATGATAACACTGAATGTTTTTAACGATTCCAGTAAATGAGACAGTGTCTTGGCGATCTAGGCAGATATTTAGAGGGTGTTTGGTAAAATCCAGCACCGGTCGCAAAAATGTGACAAATATGTAATTAGATTAAGATATTTTTACAGGAGTTAGTAAAAACTTTCTTTAAACAAAAGAAATTGACAGTACTTTTCGGTTGAATAATGTAATAAAATGATAAAAAAGGCAATTTAAAAATGTGCTAAAAAGAAAAAAAAAAAACTTTTACTTTAATTTTACTATCAACTTATAACGTCATTACACAATTGATATGATATAAAAGCTTGTGGCGAGTTTTACTTGTGTAGATAACCAAGTAAATTGCATAACTTGATGTGATTGATTCTAACTATTAAGATTTTCAAACTAAGTAAATACGAGTACTTAAATCTCGCGACTAGCTATTATATTATACTAGCTGCCGCCCGCGGCTCCGCCCGCGTTAATGTTGAAAATTATCCCAAGGGAATATACTCCCGGGATGAAAAAAATATGTCTTATTCCAGACCATAATCTACCTCTGTGCCAAATTTCATCAAGACCCGTGTAACCGTTTGCGCGTGAAGTAACAAACATACACACACACTCACAAACTTGCGCCTTTATAATATTAGTGTGATAAATTGTGTAATGAAATGACGTTATAAGTTGATAGTTTTAAAGTATAACTTATTTTTAATTTTTTAGTGCATTTAAATAAAAGCTTGTTTTTTTAAAAGGTGTTTTGTTTTTAATCATTTTTTACTTTTTAGTTATCGCTGGACCCGTTTCTCAGTCTGTTCATCTCATTCAACGCATCATTGTTGCAAGGTCGTTTGCCGGTTAATTTCGAATAATCTAGCTCTTCAATATTCGACCTCAATATCATAACCGAGGACTCCAAAATTCCAGACGGATTGGAGCAACGGAGTTTATGTTCATTATCTTATTTTTTATAAACTCGCATTAGTATTCTCAATACTTAAGTCTTTTCATTTGATACCCATATTGTAGGCAAGCATTAAAAACTTAGTCCGCCATATTGGATTTAGAGTGACGTCACTTTTTCTACTTATTCTCAGCAAGCCCTTTTATTTGATACCCATATTGTAGGAATGCATTAAAAGTAATGCCATCTTGGGTGTTCCACCATGTTGGATTTAGAATGACGTCACAAAGATAACCATGCATTGTCATCCAAACTGAACGTGTATACAAAATTTGAGCTCTGTTTTGTGTGTCTTGCTTCAAAATTGAGTTGCAAGATTCCACCCGAGTTGCGGAATTTGTTCGAAAGAGTCACCGCGACCCTGGAACGCAAAGGGCTTCCGAAGGAACACGGATGGGTTTTAATCAGTAAGAGTCTGACATGCCCTTCCGCTCCACCCAGAGTGGAAGAAGTCATTTGATGATTTCCCATTCTTAAAAAAAAAAGATTCCACCCGAACAAACATACTGAAAGAACTACCTTCTTGCCAATTTCCATGATTCTAGCTCAACGGGAAGTAAGTACCTACCCTGTTTCGATTCCCTTGCGAGCGTCAAAACATGCGCCATAAACGGAGCATAAACGGCCTTGATTGCGTTGACTTAGAAGTTTGATTTTCCACTGCTCCAAGGGTTGGAAGACTTGAGTGTTTAATATTAATTTCAGCTTGATTCCTCCACGCGTTCCTGAGAAAAAGGGTCTTGACAGACGGACAGACGGACAACAAAGTGATCCTATTAGGGTTCCGTTTTTGCCGACTGGGGTACGGAACCCTAAAAATAAACTATAGTCTTCTGTAAAAAGTACATTTTAATAGACTGCTTAAATCTGTGGGTCACGAGCCAATTTTCAGGTGTTTTGCAAAAAAAACTTTTGCATACGCCAAAGACATTTCTTACATAATTTGTTATATTAATAAGGGCTTGTGTTTAAACGCCTACCAGAAAAGTACCTATTTTACTAAAAAAATCGAAATACCTGCCAGAGTGGATAAATGCTCACCAAAAGGCGAAGTTGGAGCCACGCTTCGCAGGGCTCTATGGTTTAAAAAAAATCGGGTCCGAGTCGTAGTGCCCCAAGTCCCGAGCTCGCTTAGCTCGCTCTTGCATCCTAGTTCTCCTAGTAACAGAAGTAACATTGTATTTCAGGGAAACAAGATTTGGTGAGCAATTATCCATTTTGGTAGGCAAAAAGAATATAAACACAACACGTACAATTATTCTGATGAGTGTATAGGTAATTATTTTGGAACTTAAAACGTTGTTCTTTAGGCACCTCGGTATGGAGTGGGTTTCTTTTATTTGAAGTTAATATATGTTAATTGGTACGCATTTAAATTGTAGCCCTGATCTTTTCTTTGGTCTCTTGTACGTTTTATTTTTTATTTTAGCCTCTCCCAAAAACTCACACATTATTCTCGTTACACCTTTTTTGCCCAAGGTAAATAAATAGGACAAACAGCTTTAATGAAGGTACAGCTGATAACATACTGTCTCAAGTACCTAAATCTCATATTAAGCCTCACCCTAACATTAGTCTTCGAGACTTCAATAAATTAAAAAGGTGAGAGCGGCGACCGCCATAAAATAAAGAAAATATATCGGGTTTAGGGACCTTGATCGACCTTCATGGTCATAAAGTCTGCAAACATACTCAATAAGGAAGCAGCGAGTTTCTTTTTCAGGATTCTCGGTGATTTTTTCCCTTTTCCTAAAATTATGGTTGGATTTTCTTAAATCCAACCATAATTTTACAACATGTATGTAGGTATCTCAAAACGTTAAAATAACTACGAATAAAAATTGCCCCTCATACATTGATCTTCAAGGTTAAGCAACGCTTGCCGAGGTTAGTCTGTGGATGGGTGACCATCTTAACATACCGAGAATTCTCCGTGCTTCGTCCGTAAAATACTGGTATTCCGCTGAATCCGGTTTGACAAGCCAACCCCAATATAGCTGGGAAAAGGCTAGGCAGATAATGACGAGTAGGTAGCTATCTTACCATTCGTAGGTAACATTAGGTATATAGTTATTAAGAAAACAAAAAACAAAGTTTTTTTTTATTGTCCCTCGGCAAGGCTCATTTTTTTTCACAGACAAGTTATGGGGCGGAAGCCTATAGGAGTAGTGCAGTACTAATTTACCTACAAACACTAGTGCTTGTAGGTAGCTGTATTAAAAAAAATCGGCAGGTTGCTCGTTGCTCACTGTTTGGGTCTAACGCTACTGAGACCTTCGTACCTTTGGTTTTTGATTTTTTGATGATTTCCGATGCTTCAATAAAACCTAATTAATATCTTTGTTCGGCAGGATTCTTCTCCGCATTGTCAGTGTTGCTACTGGAGTTCCTCTACAACAGGCGGAAACGACGCAGCGAGCAGATCGTCATCAAGCCTTACGTCGAATAAATTATTTATTATAATCTCCATAACTATAAAGTTTGCATAACGCGCGGAAAAACACTCACGACTAAATATGTATATTGTAAATTATTTATCTATTAATTGCATATTTATGTACGTGGTGTGCCTGTATTTTCTATATTAAAATCTTTTGAGAATCAAAGACCATTTATTTTCAGCATTCAATCAATGAAACTACTTACTGAAACTGCCCAGCAGGCGTTACTAGGATATGGATTAAGATCTTAGAGTCCCCACTCCCCAGGCCTTACTGATTGGGGCTCATTGGGCGGTCGCCGTCGGCCCAAGCTAGCAGGTAGATATGTTAAATATACCTGTACATTGTGTAACATTACTCTCATCATATCAGCCGAAAGACGTCCACTGCTAGCATTGTCATAATCGCCACGCTTGGCAGGCGGGTTGGCGATCGCAGTGTATCTGTTGCAATGCACAGAGAATGCTGCCCATTCTCTGGTGAGTCCCTTAGTCGCCTTTTACGACACCCACGGGAATTGATGGGATAATTCTCTATCCCACAAATTTTGTTAGTGAGAAAATAAGTAAGGTCTGGCAGCTGTGGGATCTCTGTCCAATTGGTACCTTTTACATCGAGTTTCATAAAAGTACAGTTTTTAAACTAAGCATAAGTATAGAAGTACATTTTTGTGCTTCTGTAAAGGTGTCAATTGTCATCCTTTTCTAAAGGTGCATTGTGAGGTTAATAGGATGAACAGCGTCAGATTGCAGTAAGTAAATTAAAATAATATATAAATAATATTTATAAAAAAGTAAACTTGCGAATTCGAAGCAAATTGTGTTGCGTAGACTAGCTACGAAAACAAACATGAATGTAAAGAGGGTATTGATAAAACAAATTTGAACTATTTGTATAATATTATGTATGTATTTAGAAATATAAGTATAAGTATGTTTATTAGTTGTCTGGTTGCCATAGCACAGGCTCTGCCTAGTTTGGGATCGGATGACCGTGTGTGAGTTGTCTCAAGATATTATATTATATATATTAATTAGTTGGCTGGCCTGTTGGTCTAGTGGTTAGTGACCCTGACTGCTAAACCGGAGGTCGTGGGTTCGATTCCCACCCAGGACAAATCTTTGTGTGATGAGCATCATTTGTTCTGTGTCTGGGTGTAATTTGTCTATAATATGTATGTATTTAGAAATATATAAGTATGTTTATCAGTTGTCTGGTTGCCATAGCACAGGCTCTGCCTAGTTTGGGATCGGATGACCGTGTGTGAGTTGTCCCAAGGTATTATTATTTATTATTATTATTATATTAAGAAATGCAGACATTGGGGTGACAGCTAGAAAAAAAAAATACCGTTATAAACGAATATGACTCAAAGTTTTTTATAATTCGAATGTTTGCATATTAATGAATCTCGGCAGGTATATGTTATCATCTTACTTCCTTCCATAATAATACGTATACCTAAGTAAGTACTACTTGTCAATGAATACTTACTTAATTATGTTTCACGAATTTTATTAGATGAGTAGGTAGTTACTTGTGAGGATTTCAGCAAAGAGGCTTTTTCCTGTTTGTATAAATTATGAAGGCGATAAAGGATTTCAAATAGAATAGGATTTCTACAGCTTTGCTCTGGTGCAACTAGAATTTTTCATTTTGTTTGATTTTGGTTGCCATCAAGTAGGAAGACCACGGCCATAGTAAACGGTGACCCTGGATATCTTGCGCCTTTGAAATTTTATTTTTTTATAGACTAGAATTCATAAGACATTGCCCCTTGTCATTCCAAACACAAAATCGAATTGTCTCATGTTCCTGTATTGACACTTTTAAAACCAAAACATTGCAACCCTGTTTGTAGCTGTCACTTCCCCATACGAGCACTTTTTCAAAGAACTCTTGTACAATTCACTTACAAACTGTTCGATAACTATATAACTTTTTTTTTTTTTTATGAAAAACTTTGCCCCTCACTAGGAATTTCTCCTGTATCGTGGGTGCGTTTACAAACATACAAAGTCACAAACACAAACAGCCAGACCCGGAACAACTATCTGTAGGCCATTCAAATATTTGTTCCGCGCGGGAATTGAACCCGTGACACGCAGCGCAGCAGTCAATCGCTCAACCACTGCGCCAACCGTGCCGTCAAAATAACTGCCTACATAAAATCGAATGTGTATCATGCATACCACGTGAGCATGGCTTTATGAATGAAAGACTTTTAATAACCTCTTAGGAACAAAATCGATGCATCCAGATAGGTCAGTAAAGTTCGTCACGTCACGCCTTACAGTCATGGCTATTTAAATATGATTAAATAAAGTTATTTAAGAATAACTTGATTCTGTTGCTAGCCGGCGACTAGGTGGGAAATAATGGCAAGGTCACGTTCAGTACATTTAAGTTTGATTAGTCATTTCAAGCTCTC
Source organism: Mamestra configurata (assembly GCA_002192655.3). Classification (NCBI taxonomy): domain Eukaryota; kingdom Metazoa; phylum Arthropoda; class Insecta; order Lepidoptera; family Noctuidae; genus Mamestra; species Mamestra configurata. Next base: position 24,158 of record NDFZ01005452.1, read on the forward strand.
CGATAGCTTATTTTTTCTTTATCATTTCATAATATTGTTACATCTACGCCTAGGACCGTACAACGCTGGGCCGATTTAATAATAATAATAATAATAATCATCATTTTATTATCAAGCTACTGAGGCCCATAGACACAATACAAAAAATAATCTTAAACAATAATAAACTAATACATATTAATAAACCTTATTTAACTGACTACACTCACTCACTCATATTATTTTTTTTACTGATTTAATGGAATGGTGTACTGTACTGCTATAGGTCCTCTATAGCTCTGGCACTCCCTCATACTGAAATCATGATGATTTTAAGACGTCTTAGAGTGCCCCGGGTAGTGTAATTATGCGAAGTTAAGAGCCTTTGTGTAGAATAGTCTAGACTTCTAGAGTTTCTCGAAAACTGACGTGCTTTGATGCATCCAGGTTATACCTACTTAGCTTTTGTGAAACCACAGACTTCAGCAGGGAATTACCTTAGTGATGCGCACAACGAACGTGTTCCGAAAAACATCAAGATTTATGTTCTTTTTTTAAGAAATAAGCGAGGGATTTTACTCGTGAGACATGTTATGATTCTAAAATGTATAAATCTGGTTCCACAAGTAAGGCGTATGCAAATGGTTGTTTTCAACGAAATGCTTGACGTGACACTACGCACGGAAATTTTAAAGCAACACTCTTGGAGCACATGATTCTACCAGCCGGTGTTTGTGGACTCAAACATTTTTTTTTAAATAAGCCTTGTCCGATAAGGTACAATACAGATGGAGATAGATCGTAAGGCGAGGAACAACGACACCATCTGTTGGACAGAATTCATAGTTAACACGACCACTCTGTCATGAGCGAACCGAAGAAACAGAAGGTTTACAAAGAAATTGTGGGAAAGTACAGAACTAAGCTGGCAGGAGCGATGATATTTGCAGGCTGATAGTACATCCTGTCAGGGCACAGGAATTTGTTCGAAAGAGTTACCGCGGCCCTGGGGGGCTACTCTCTAAACCCGAAGTCCGTAGTTTCGGGCTTTTTTTCGGCCGTATTCTACTTCGTATCACCTTCGGACTTACGATAAGTTCCGAACCCTAAGAATGAATCACAACACGACATTTATTCTTAGTGGTTAGGTGATACGGACTAGAATACGCCTGCAACTAAGCCCGAAACTACGGACTTTGGGCTTAGAGAAGCCCTCCTGGAACGCAAAGGGCTTTAGAAGGAACTCGGATGGGTTTTAGTCAGTAATAGTCTGACACGCCCTTCCGCTCCACCCAGAGCGGAAGAAGTCATTTGATGATTTACCATCCTAAAAAAAAGGCTGATAGTACATAGCTAATTAAGAGTAGCCAAGAATTGACTTAAATGGCATGTGACTGCCTGGAGAGACCTATGTCCAGCAGTGCACTTGTTTGAATTATGCAAATAATGATCAAAAACTATCAAACGACTTTTCTGTGGTCTTCAGAATTTTCTATTGTTTAGGTAATAAGAGTACTACGATGAGTTATTCGAAATAATGAAACCACATAACACATAAAGACGTAAGATGCTTTGTTCTTTTTTTTTTAAGTTTGTGTAAAAATAAATGCAAAGCCGGAAATCATGCCCTTTGTGGCGGTAACTTGTGTCACAAGTGCACAAGTGGAGTGGAGAATAAATTACAGTCGCTACGACGCATTCCAGTTTTCTGTGTTGTATGCAGACACAAGCTGACTTTTATTCTTTCTTTTTGAAAAGAAGTCAAAATGTAGGGTAATGAATTCTTTAGAAAAGCGTGAGCCGTTGCTTGAAACGATGATCTTCCTAAAAAGTAAAAATAATGGTGGGATTTCTGTCTAGTACATGTGTAACTTATACCCTTCTATGATAAATAAGTATTTCGTAGTACCTACTAATTTTTCTTCTTCTCTTTTTTCTACTTCGAATATCTGAAATTGATGGAAGAAGCATTCTTGGAAACGAAGCACCAGAGTATAAAGGCGGCGTGCCACAGCAGTACTCGGCTGAACTACGCACGTGCTTCAAAGCTTCGCATTATAGAATGCATTATGAACGATTCCACCTACATTTCCCTATGGAAACTTCGACCCTTGGTCACTCTGCGCAAACAAATGAACCGAGCTGCTAACGTGACATCTCTTCGTGCACATCCTTTGTTGCAATGGAATTTAGCCTTCATCAAAGTCCACGTAGACGAGGATGGGACGACCTAGACAAAATAAATAACCCATTCAACCAACATTCCAGAACTGCTGGAAGTCATGGTAAAGGCTTTTGCTTAGCAGTGGGCTGACAGGATCCAGAAGTAATCTACAGACTTAATAAGATCCACAATAGTGATCTTTGATCCTGCATACCGGTACACGTGCACGTAATTATTAATGACATTAGAATATCAAATCACAATAAATTATTGTGCAATTGTATATTAAAATAGTACAATGTAGTAAGGAAATAAGTAGGTCTTAGTGATTTATCAATTTTGCTAACCATAAACAAAATAATTGTTTCATTATACTTGCATACATGGTTTTAGTTAGTGTCCGCCTGAATGTACAAAGTAGTTGCAAAGTTTAAAAAAAAAACCGGCCAAACGCGAGTGGGACGCGCATGTAAAGGATTCCGAACGAATCTCATATTTGAGACATGTTACTTTCAAACCATAGACTTCTTATAGGTTTTCTTGTAATCTATGGGCAATTTTAGACGCAGTAGTTTCGGAGATAAGGCCTGAAGAATGGTAATTTTTCATCTAATTTCTTGGAAACTCAAAAAAAATATTTTAAAATTATAAAAAAATATATATTCGAAACTCTCACAATACAATCTTTCATTTGAAATATCACATGCTATACTTGGATTTTTTTTTTTTAGTTTTCCAATTTGCTCCCCAAAACGAGACCCAATTTTCAACATTTATTTATTTTTGTTACACGTCCATGTTTGGGTCACAGAAGATTACTTGTGCGCCAAATTTCAACTGAATCAGTCAAGTAGATTCAGAGAAAATCGACTGTGACAGGCGGACAGACAAACAGACAGACAACCAAGTGATCCTATAAGGGTTCCGTTTTCCATATAGAGTTTCGGAACCCTAAAAATAAAAGTTGATTGACATTAGCATAATGATAAAATGGAGTAGTCAAGTAAGAACATTTTGTTATCTTTGGGGCAATGTTATGACATCCGCAAAGTCCTCGTAAGTACCGAAAGTATTGGTCCAAATTACACAACATGACGAATTTCGGGTAAAATAGATGAAAGTATTGTTACTGAAAAAAAACAGCATATTATGTAGACTTTAGAAACTAGGTGGTGTGTGTGTGAGCTATGGTGTCTGTGCGTCTTCCACATACATATTTGATTTCATTGGGGTAGCAGAAATAATGTCTGAGACGTTTTTTGAAGACCCTTAACCGGTCAAAAATAGACCTAGACCTAAACTATAATTCTTTTTGGAAAACCTAATACTTAACTACTGAGGATTTAATAAACTAACTGAGGATTTTATAAATCCAGGATTACACGCTCAGCCATCGTGCTTCGACAAAAAGGTTTTAATAACCGAAGTGATATGAATGAAAGCGATTCTAAGAGTGTATGCAGGAAATTCAAACAGTGGAAATGCAGGAAGGATTAGGAAAATTCAGGTTAGGTACTAAGCTCTCGATTCAAGGTAACGGAACCAGATAATTTTGTTATTTAAAACAACCAGAGCAATTTGCCGGCGAAGTGTACGTGACAGAATGGACGTCGTCAAGATGAGACTAAGAATATGAATATTTAGTAGCAATTAGGCATTTTGAAAGCATAAGAGTCTCAATCAAGGTACGGTGGTAGGTAGGCTGTGATTGTTTAGGGACCTCTAGATGTGAATGTCTAGGAAAATATATTATGGGTTATTACTTTATTAAGAACCAGCTTTTGCCCGCGACTTCGTAAGGGCATATCTCATTTTCCCCGTTCCCGTAGGAATTTCGGGACGAATTATACACCTGAACCTTCCTCATGAATAACCCCATCCATTGGTGAAAACCGAATGAACATCGGTGCAGTAATTTTTGAGTTTATCGCGATCAGACAGACAGACAGACGCGGCGGAGGACTTTGTTTTATAATATGTAGTAATAATGTGGAAACTAAATCTAACACTATCCAACCCATTTATTTGCTCCCTTTAGACCTCTATACATGAGACTCATAAAAAAAGCCAGCGGAATGTGGGTGTACTACAGGTACTTCTCTGACAAACCTTTTGGGCAATACGGTCACAATGTTATGTATGTTATAATACTTATACCTTCACGTTTACGCTTTACTTTCATCGCGTCGCAGGCGCAAAGCTCGTGTCGCGGTCGTTGACACACAACCTAAACTTCACCGACAAACGGAAATAATGACAGTTCGGTCATCGAAACTAGTTAAAAGCGGTTTCTAATGGAAAATACCAAAGGAATAGCAATAATACAGATTAAATAGGTGATCACGTATACTCGCATCGCGCAGACTAAGCCAATGACGTGACCACAGAACCGGTGTTGTAGTCTCATACATAAATACTTGTTCCTCGATATAGAGTATCAGTTTAGTTTTCGACTCGTCAACGATCGGCCGCAAAATTTGACTTTCCGGAGTTTCATTTTAAATTTATATAAAAATTATTAGGTGTCAATGACAAAAGCGAAGAGAAAGTACGCGATAACCGACAAATTTCTACCAAGGTTAGTAACTAGTGATAAGTTTAATTAGTTTAGATTAACTAGATTGATAATCAGATCAAACTTAGTGAGGTACAATTGGAATCTCGCTAACATTTGATTGAATTAGAAGACTTACGTCTCGATTAAATAAATGCTAACGGATTGCAGTGAAATTTAAAACGTAAAGCTTTTGTAAAAACCAAATCACAAAGGCTTTATAAAATTTTCAAAGTTAACAATACGGATATATATATTCTAAACTAAAACTTTAACATGCATTTTGTTTCCAACATTGTTGGGATTGATGAGATAAATCCAACTGTAAAAAGTCCGTAAATACTGTTTAAGCTAGAAAGTTCAATGTTTCTTAAACCAGTTCCAATCGTGCTGTTGCGAAGCTTTAAAAACTTCAAGCTATATCTTTGGATGCAGTTTTCTGATACTGCAACAACATTTAAAAACTTATTAATCTGGAGAAAGCAGTTCATCAGTTTGATTGATAATGACGTCATTTTAATGTATTTACGTAATTGATTTGTGATTTGTTATTTTTAGCAGTTTTTTTTCTAATAGTATACTTAATAGTCTTCGTTTATTAGTTGCCTTAGTATAGGTTTGTGATCAGTGTTGTATGCATTATGTAAATGTAAATTTTTGAACCCTTTATCAAAACTTCTGCTAACAAGGGCAATTTCCATTTCACTGTTTTCCGCCTCGGTTTAGTCGGATTTCTAATTTGTGAATGTCCTATTATCCAAGTTGTCAACAAGTAATCCTGATTCTACTGTATGTAAATCAAATCAAGTGTAGGCGAAAATATCAAGTGTGCTGAATGTCAAAGATCACAAATTAGGGAAAACAAATGGAAAAATAAAATTGAAATGCTTGTATTATAGGTTGTTTACAGCTTTGGAACAACTGGTTCTTTTCTTATTAGTATAATTTGGCAATAACATACATAATGAAATAATCTTATAATTTCAAGGAAACCCACATTTAAGAGAACCACGTTGGCATGCTCTTTTTAAAAATAGAAAAAATATAAGTAAAAGTTGATTAAGTGACATAATCTTTTGACACTTTACGAAGTTATACCAGACTGTGTGTGTTATATAAACGACTTAGAGTGTTTAATAATATATTAATGATGAGATATCTACTTCACAAAAAAATTATACACTTAACAACAGCAAATGCAACTTAGTCACTATCGAAGCAGTTTGTCTCCAAACAACAGGTTTTTTAAGTGCATCCAAGTGCAACGTTCCATTTAATTTAACATAACTATAAAATGCTGTGTGGACCTAATTGAAATGCAAAGTTATCATTATGAAGAGCCCTTTTGGTTTTTAGATACTGGCGATTGTTAATTTGAGTGAAAATTGGTTTATGAACGATTTCTATTTTGTCCATTATGGGTTAAAACACTTGTTCTTTGGGTGTTCCACAAGGTTTCATCATGGGGCCTGTTTTATTATTTGCCTAATGATATAATACATTCACTTAAAACTAAAGATAATAGCAGTGTTGAAATTATTAAAGCGTTTGAAATTATTTAGTCATCAACGCTAGTAAACAAAGCACGTAGTAGAAACCCATAACATTGATTGTACACTCATGTGTACAATCAAGTGGCAGTGGTCATCTACTGCAGTCACAGATTAAGGAAATGTGCCTGCAAGGCGCTTTAACAAATTTCACAATATTTTGAAACTATAAACAAGTTGAAGTAACTGTAAACATTGTATAATTTAAACTCCACTCTTCTAGTTCAAGAAAACTGAATACTTCACGTTAATCTTAAGAAAAGTATTACTAGCAAATAACAAAACTTTAATGTCAAAGCTTAACACAAAATAAACAAGTCCATAACTTAAAAAAAAAAAATCATGTAATCCTCGTTCCGTAATACGAAATGCTATTTGCATAATTGGTAAATTTTCTAAGCGAAGAAAAGCCACGCAAACAGTCTAGGAGAGTGTGTTCCGCCGCGCCGTGTGTGGACCGAGATGAGAAAGCTCTTCAAAAGGGCTGTGCTCGCCCTATATACTTGCTAGTCTGACTACACCCTTTCAAAAGAGTTCGCTACAGTTTCTAACAACAATGCAGATTTGAATCTTTGTTAGATACAAAATGCTGTTGGAGCTGTAGAATTTGTGATGATATACGAACGTGATGATAGAAACTCATTTAGTTTTGATGATTTCGTTATGATAATGTCATGTTCAAAGAAAATGATAGTGCATAAATCAGTAATCTGCAGTTATCATCTAGATGAGGGTTTCCTGATGGATGATGCACTTTAAGATAAATCAGTTGGGTTTAAAGCTCTATATAAAATAAAATAACGCGTGTGCTTTACCAAAGACAAAACTATGTTTCTGCTTTCTACAGTATTACATTTATTCTTCATTATACGGAGTTGATCGCAGATGTGGTCAGACCGGTTCTGTTTACTACGGCTCAGCCATCACGCGACCACCGAGTGATCGCTTGGCATGCTCCGGTGCTCCTAACGAAGGTCCAAATGTTACGGATTTAAGAATGACATTATTGAACCCGTTTGAGGTCTCCGTCTTATCGGAATTCACGATATGGTCTTAGATATTTTAGAAATGCGAATTCTGGTTCTCCAAATTTAGAAAAAAAAGCAACGTCGTGTTCCTCTAAAATCATTGTACATTTTTGTTTTGTGTTTTTGGAAGGATATTGTAAACTCTGCAAAACTGCTACTTAAAAACGATGCATCAGTCTCATAAGTCGATAATTCACACATATTTCCATAGTCGAAGCTCTATGGACATCTAACAGTGTATACTTGTAGAGTTATGATCATATAAATACAGTTTCAGCATATACTTCCACAAGAATCTTATAACGCAAAAGGTTCACTTACATATACATACTATTTGATACAACTGGTAAATAGTTGTTATTTGACCATTGTATGTTTCATTGCTAGGCACCACGTCAAAGACTATAATTATTTTTGCTAAATACAAAATGGAGACCTAATTACCATAACATGAATTAAATATATACCATTTAATAGACAGATCAGAACAGGTCCCAGGAACATGATAAAACAACGATCTCCACAAAATATAAGTCACAGCAATTTATTTTAAATCCAAGCATTAATATACAAAAACAGAGTAAACAATATGAAAATGAAGTCAAAGATGATACAAGGATCACGAATGTTGCATCATCCAGTCAATCTGGTATGGGAATGCTTGAAAACCGGTAAAATCTGGTTTATGTTAATCTTAATGCAGTTGTATATTATGCAAGTGTTGAGTTAAATGCAATACATGTAGACAAATGGAACCTACTCGTACTTGTGCGTGAAGGTCAAGATAGAACACGAGGCAAACAGCCTGCAATAATAGATTCAAAACTAGAAACCAACCCCGTTCTAATTTCCATACTTATAAATATGTAAACAAGGGTTGATATTGTTGGCTTTTCAGATATGAAAAGTAGAATTACAGGTCCCCGCTGTATTCTTTCTTCTTCGCTTACGAAAAGCACTTAGAGCTCTAGAAGTAATGTTAGATATATGTAAAAGAAATACTATCTAGGGAATTTGGAATATTATCAATTTGTTTTTATTTGAGAATGGGTATATTTTTAATCTTGTACTATCACCGTTTAGAAGATATATAACTAAAACTAAATGAAGTGAACAATTATTTTAGGGTTCTGATCTTAACATAAAATCGAAACCTTAATAAGATCAATTTATGTCAGTCTGTCACAGAAGTTTTCTCGAAGATTTTCTAGGAACTACAAAACATCATTGTGACATGATTGTTTGTCAACCTTTCGAATATAAGGTAAAGATGATTAGTTTTTAATATTGTACCGCAAAATAAAACATTTTTAAATAGTAAAAGTTTGCACCCTTCAGGTTTTCCACAAAATCTTATTTTACGGGCAATTAAAATTTGTCTCTAGCGAAATTGCTTTTTATTTTGCCGCAATAACAAAAGTTTTTAGTGTCCCTTGAATGTTTTATAAGTTGACAACAGTAAGTTATCTCAATTGCAAATTGTTAGAACTTTCGAAATAAGTCAGGGCTGAAATAAACGAGAAAACTTTTAATTATCGATTGCAGAATCTTGCATAATTTGTAACAAAAATATCGTTATGAATTCGTAGTGGAAAGATTTATTTAGAAACTTATATTTAAATAGCAGGAACTTGAGTAACCAATAGTGACCATGCTGTAATAGTACAAAAGAGACCAGTAGTTGTTATGATAAAATTTCTCAATGCAGTTCTGTAATATGTGGATTTTTTCCGTTGCTCTCAAATCAATACCACTGCAGTAAATGTAATGTGTCTTGATCAATAAAGTATAATATATGTATGTCTGTGTAATCACATATCATTCAACCAAGTCTTTCTCTTGATTCCAGGCTCGCCAAAAACCTGTGCACCAGAAAAGGCAGTCGTCGGGCGAATACCGGCAACCGCCTGGAACACGCGGTCCTCACACACATCCAGCACGTGCCGTAGATCCGCTACCTCCCCGTCACCCTCATCTCATCATCCATCTCCTTCCCACCGGCTATCAGCTTAACCAGAGTGTAAGAGATAGATGCTAAGAACCATGGCTCGCGGAGACGAATGTAAAACCGCCAACAAGGCTAACTACGCTTGCAAGTCGTTCGACGTATCTGCTCCTATGCAGTAAGTATCTTATCTTTAGACTAAATTCTTTCTTCTCTAAGATCTTTTGAATCCAATGTACTTTAATTAAATTTCATTTGCCCGAATGTTTTGTTTGCCTTAAAAGATATATGACATACTGTTAATTGCCCGAAACTTAGATACCATAAGATACGAGTGCAATACGTATTGTTTTTCATATTTTTTAAGTGCCATAATAATTATCAGACATAATATTTAAACGCCATAATGATTATTAGACATGCGAGCAAAGCGAGCGAATAGACCTAGCCAAACCTTAAAATATTCTATGCATGGTTGATGGTGGGTTTGGTCGACGGAGCCCCGCTTCGCGGTGCTTCTACTTCTGTGTGGTTTATAAAACAATTACCACGAAGGGGATGGCGGGGTCTATTCGCTCGCTTCGCTCGCTCACACGACCCCGCCATCCCCTTCTAACCTAATCAATCCGAGTTGGAGTGCCCTATGTCGATGGCATATGATAATTAGGGCATGTGATAATTAGGACATGTGATAATTAGGGCTTACAATGATTATGATAAATGATGTTATGGTAAGTGACTTTATGGGAAACAAAGCTTCTAGCACGTGACTAATATAGCAAATAAGAGTAGGGCAAATGAATATTACGTCGTATAATATTATGGCTGTTGACTATTATGGCAAATGATATTAGGGTAAATAAAATTCGGGCAAACGGCGGTATACCGTAAAAATGGTAACTGAAATATTGGTTCACAAAGCACATCGCAAGCTCGAATTAATTGAATAAATCACTCTTTTAAATATTCCCTGCAAATGCAAATGTGACTGATCAAATTCTGATTGCATGTTTTGCTTGATTACAGGAAATCTTCCTACGAGGCGCCCAAATACCAGGCGCCCAAGAAGCAGGAGCAGAAGAAGGACTACGGAGCCTGGGGCCCCATCTACAAGGACAAGAAGAATTTCACAGAAATGCACCTCTGCTGAACTCCACCAAGCCGGGTCACCGCCATTACTAACCTCGTCACATAGTTCTAGAGCTAAGCTACCAAAAAGTAACGACGAAATAAATAATGTCAAATTCTCGAGTAATTGTGATTCCTTTGTGACGAATAGCTTTTTTTCTTATTGTTTCCAACGGTGTAGGTTTGCTTTTGACTAACATTATCATGTATCATTATTAACAGATTAAACATCATCATCATTTGATCAGATTTTTTGTTAAGGACCTGAATCTATTGCGTATTCTGTCAACTGCTAGTTTAGGACAAATTGGGCATTAAAGTTAGTTGCGTTGTTACAATTTGAGCGACGGACGATTCGTGTGTGTTTGAAAATAGATAGAGATTTGAATTGGAATAAAGTTAATAACTTTCTGTTTGTAATTTTATTTAGGCATTTGATTGCTACGACAAATAATGAATATCATAGCAATTTTCATGAAGCAAATCGGATAATATTAATTTATCACGAAAGTTAGTTTAGCACACAAAGTTCATAAACAAATACACATTGCAACCTAGATTGAAATGTAAAAACGTCAAACTAACGAGATTTATGCAGATTGTTCACAAAATAGTAAATACAACACAGTCGGGAGGGAGAACGGATTTGTTCTCGATTGACCAGTGTGGCGATACAATTGAAATGAAACTTTAGCAAAACTGTAATGAAAACCCAGCATTGTTCCGAGATTAAAGTTTCTGCTACGCCAGTCCAGCAAAATTAAAGCCAGCGAAATGTTCTTTGCAAAGTTTCCTTCTGTAAGTATAAGTAGTCACGATAAGTTTCATTAATTATGTTCCCAAAAGGGCAACACAATTACTTATGCAAAAAGAGAGAATAGAGTTAAAGATTATCATTTGGAAAACGTTAAAACTGGACTGAATTTGGAAAGCTGCCAAAAGTTTGGCTAGGTAAGATTCTAGTTACATAAGGATGGCAGAAAAATATTGAGAGACTGTAGTGGAGCATTGCAGGCCTGCATACTTAAATCGAGTAACAATGGAAATGTTTTTTAAACATCAACAGTTAACCGAATGAATGAAAAGAACTCAAAGAGTTTAAAGTATTCACAGATCTTGAACAGGCTGGAAATTCGTGCATTCAAATTTCAGTAACTGGGAAAATGCACCGAATTCTAAGTCATCACCATTATCATCAAATCAGCCGAAAAAAAACGTCCACTGCTGGACATAGGCCTTCCTCGAAGAGGCTTGCCATAATCGTCACGCTTGGCAGGCGGGTTGGCGATCGCAGTGTAGCTGTTGATTGCAACAGCTACACTGCGATCATATACATTGGTATAGAGAATGCTGCTGCTTATTTTCCCTCAGGGACTCCCTTAGTCGCCTTTTACGACACCCGCGGGAAGTGATGGGATGGTGCTATTCTTTACGTCCGACATCACTTGCCAAGTATTTGCATAGAAAAGACAAGCAACGACATTTCATACGAGAGATCGCATTTATTTGAATATCAATACCAAAGCAAACAGGTTCATTATAAGGCTCATCCAGGACAAGTTCTATTCCAGAAATTCTGAACTAAAACAATGAAAAAAAGTTTAACTATCTAGAAGTTTTAAGAACTTCTACCAATTCTTTCTTTGAAATTATTTCAATATTGCACCTCCATTTGCAATTACAGAATGATCATTTTAAAACGAGAAGTTGTTCACGACAATGGCTTTGGGAATTATTAAAATAAAGCGCTTTACATTCGCTTGAAATTAAATGGAATGTAACTGTATTGTCTGGGGATATGGGGACGTGTTCAGCGGCTGATGTCCGCTGGATATTATACCCAGAATATGGCGGTTCATTTTTAAAATTCATCTCTATATTTTTTGATTGACTGCGGGAGAGTTAAATTGGGGAAAATCTAATTTCAGATAAAGTAGGTGCTAGCTTCTGTCATTGGCGAGAATGTCGGAAAATATCCTTGAGGAACATACTACCGGGATAAAAGGTAGCGCATGTGCTATTCCAGATAGTAATCTATCTCTGTGCCAAATTCCATCGATATCCGTTCAGCCGTTCTGGCGCGATTGAGTAACAAACATACATCCATCCAATCTTTCGTTTAAATATTAGTATCTACGAGAAGTGGTCTTAAAGAAATATGGTGTTATAAGGAAGAATATTAGTATGGAACTCAAAACAATATCTACATAAACAGTGTAGAAAAACCAGTTTTCAAATTGTTTTAATAAGCAGTTGTTTATTGATATGAATGACGTCAAAGAAATAATTAATAAAATATTAAGCTGTTTACAATTACAATAAGATCGTTACTAACCATAGATATAATAAACAAGTTTTTTATATTTCTATGTTAGTAACCGTAATTGATGGCGCCTAAGATAACCTTATTATTTTAATATTTCGTGTAAGTTATCGTTTAAAAGTTCTTTCATGAGTTATAACGCTAATCTAATCGGGATTTAGGGCATTCAACATGCTAACCAAGTTAGTTATGAGCTGTAATAATTGTGTTACTAGGCGCTATGCTTTAAGGAACAGTTAGTAGCTCAGGCCTCGACCTCGACACAGTGATGAGAACCTAGCTTTAGTGTATTTTTTTTTAAGGGTTGGGAAATCATCAAATGACTTCTTCCGCTCTGGGTGGAGCAGAAGGGCGTGTCAGACTCTTACTGACTAAAACCCATCCGTGTTCCTTCTAAAGCCCTTTGCGTTTCAGGGCCGCGGTGACTCTTTCGAACAAATTCCGCAACCCTGGCAAGCTTTAGTGTTACACATCTGATTTGAAGCTTAGTTTTATTTATACACGCGTTGGATATCTAATAATTTGTTAGAAAATGCCAAAATATAAAGGAAGTGACTTCGTACGCGCATTCCCCGTTTTTTCCCATTCTTGTAGGAATTTCGAGAAATCCTCCCTTAGTGCAGAACGGAGTGTAGGGAAGCTACATGCCTAATTTCAGCTTTCTACGACCAGTAGTATCGGCTGTCCGTAGTCTGTCAGTCACTCAGTCAGTAACGGAAGAATTTTATATAAGTACTAGCTGACCCGACAAACGTTGTTTTGCCATATAAATTACTAGCTGCCGCCAGCGGCTCCGCCCGCGGCTCCGCCCGCGTGAATGTCGAAAATTAGCCCAAGGGAACATACTCCCGGGTTTATCCTATGTCTTTTCCCGGGACTCAAACAATCTCAATACCAAATTTCATCTAAACCGGTCCAGCCGTTTGCGCGTGAAGAAGTAACAAACATACACACACACACTCACAAACTTTCGCCTTTATAATATTAGTGTGATAGTGTGATTTCTAGTGAATATTTTGGTAGTCAAATAAAAAATAACTAACTTATCGTAAGTGTGTGGGGATGTAATAGATGACTGAATGAGGAATGGATGAATGCTTCGTTCTCATCCCTACACTGTGCTGTTTACGGGGTGAGAAGTGACACCGGTAGACGCCTGGCGGGAATAACTGATCGAGTAAATGATCAATTATCGAACGCCGAGAGAAGAAAATAATTAAATTACTAATATCGCTATTGAAAAATAGGGGTCGGCGGTAGAGAGGTGAAAGTTTAGGATCGTATGTATTTTGTAATGCCAAATCATAAAAAAAAACATTTAAAAAAATTTTGGCGTAGACCACCCTCACACTTAGAGAATATAATTTACGTCCTATTGTCAGACCTACTTAATATACGCACGAAATTTCAACACTGTGACAAGAGAATTTTATTTATTAGAAGACATTGATTAATCACAGACATTTCGACAGCGATTCCATTCATTTTTGACGTTTTGACTATCACCTTCGCATTGTTATCACTTGTCTATGGCCTCTTGAAAGTCACTTGTCTAGAGCCTCTGGGGCCTATTTAATAAACCTGACTACTTATTGACGAGTGACAATCGAACAATTTTGTAAGTTTTGATACATTCTCTGGTTACTGCTTAATTAAACAAAATCTGTCACGAAATAGTGACAATTATTTTTTGACAAATTTGTTGCATTATCAGTTATATTAAACAGGACCCGTCAAAGTGACATTCTATGACGACTGTTCAGTGATTCAGATAGACATTAAACATCATCATCTGCCTAACCTTTTCCCAACTATACAGGGTTCGGTTCTAGTCAAACCGGATTCAGCTGAATACCAGTTTTTTACGTGGAGCGGCTGCCTACCAGACCTACACAACCCATTAACTGGGTACCACGGTACTCCTTGGCAAAACTGGTGTCAGATTTTTTTTGCTTCTGAGTATCCCTAACGACTGGCGAAGTGACAGCTGGGACCAACGGCTTAACGTGCTTTCCAAGGCACGGAGGAGTCTCGGTAAAATGGTCACCCATCCACAGGCCAACCTCGGCAAGTGTTGCTTAACCTTGAAGATCGACCCATGCGGCTGTTATTTAGCCACGAGCTCCTCTAGGCATTCAACATGTGCTACCGAAATTTCAATCCTGTATATTTTGATTTTCCGGCCATCATCATCGTATATAAACTGACGCTTTGCATAGAGCTTCATGGTGCTTTTGAGGACTTTTCAATTAGAGTATGTAATAATTTTTGCAGAAAGATAAATGACCGTTATTGCATCTAATCTTATTAATGATTCCATTATCTATTTTCCTAATTAGGAGCGAAATGGAAAAATGCAAAGAGTTTGCGACGACGTAATTAGTCAAGTTTTACCTTCACCTAATAAGAACCACGGCATTGCCTTTCATTTTAATGAACATTATTTAAGTTGCTTAGCATATATACAGTTTTATTTTACTGTTTATTACTTAAACTATGTTTTCCCACCACTTGGCAAAGGTATACTACTACGTGTTTTGTGTCTTCCAGCGAAATGAGTCCATTTCGGAGAAGAATTAGTGAAACTGGGTTTATCCATTAGGTATTTCTTAGCAGCTCGGAGTTTGGAAGTAGGTGGTGTGTATGACATGCAATTGCATACCCCGTGCCTCGGAAAACAGGTGTCGCCGTTGGTTCTGCGCCTGAATTTAAAAAAGATAGTTTATGAATAAAGTTATTGTAGCAAAATAATTTAATTGAAATGAAATTTTAATTGTTTTTAAAGAGGTGTAATCAGCTTACATATTTATTATTTAATAAAAAAAAAATATTTAAAAAAAAAATATTATAAATTTATTATTTATTATTCTCCTATTAATATATTATTTTCCTTGTCGTCCCATCGGACTATGTAAGTAAAGGAGCTGCACTGTTCACTATAATATCTCAGGCGTACTTGGTTAATCTCTGTTGTCGGTCGGTTACCGTATCGAAATTCGGTCGGGTGGATTATTTAATGTCGCAAAGTCATTTTAGATGGGAATACTAATCAATAAGGAATATGCATGCATTTTTTTTATATTTGCAAAATGAAATACTTATAAGCTCTAGTACACAATTAGGAAATAATTTTTAAAATACTTTCATCAGCGATGAAGTTCCAAAGATAACAATTACAAATAGAAGTCCGATACGAACTCAGACGTCAAATACTATGACGCCTATATACGCCTATGGACAGATAGCGCCTGGTTATACAGCTGCCATAGAAAACGGCGTCTCCACGAGAGGAACAGCTATTTTTGTTTAAAATACATAGTTATATCTCTATTGTTTTTCGAAAAATTTTGATCCTATTTTCACTGTGAGTATTATATTTTGTAATAGTGGCAGCCCCGCGGTTTCACCCGCGTAAGTCTCGATCCCGTGGGAATATCGGTATAAAAAGTATCCTATGTGTTATTCCAGACTATAATCTACCTCTGTGCCAAATTTCATCAAGATCCGTTCAGCCGTTCTGACGTGAAAGAGTAACAAACATCCATCCATCCATCCCATCCATACTTACAAACTTTCGCGTTTATAATATTAGTAGGATATATTTAGATTGCGGACGGCGAGCATTGGGTGGCTCGCCGTCCGATCACCACCAGGCCCGGGTCGATGGCGCGTTGTGTTTCACGCGCGCCTCAAAGAGATGTCAGCATAAAAGACGGGGCCCGCTAGGGCCGGAGCCTGCCAGGGTTGCGGAATTTGTTCGAAAGAGTCACCGCGGCCCTGGAACGCAAAGGGCTTTAGAAGGAACACGGATGTGTTTTAGTCAGTAAGAGTCTGACACGCCCTTCCGCTCCGCCCAGAGCGGAAGAAGTCATTTGATGATTTCCCATCCATAAAAAAAAAGGATATATTTAGATTAACTGTTCTTAAAGGTAATAAATACTTTTTTCATGCATATTCCCAATTGTTTATCACAATAATTTCACTTCCCGACGCTTAATCTGATAGGCAAGCGTGGTTACATTAGATATAACCATCCGAGCCAGTGCGGAATGGTAATCATATTAGCATACCGTACCCGCTGGTACAGCTATTGGAATGTTCGTTGTTATAGCTCACATACTATTGTAGTAAACATTTACTGCTTAGTTGGCGGTGATCGTCATCATTTCAGCCCCAGCCTCTGATTTTTATTCTGTTCAATAGTTGTGGGTAGAAACTGTTAACAATAAACTTTTTAAGACTTGGATCTTTTGGCATAAATCTTAAAAAAAATTGCAGAAAAAAAAATTGTGTGTGTAAACCTCGACGCTTTCAATTCGGTTTTATAGATTTTTTTTTTTTTTAAATTTTATTTAATATGGGTTTGCTCTTGACTCTAGTCTAGGTCATAGATGACAGAGACAAAGTCGACGATGGAGCGAGCTTACCCAGAAGAAGCCTGTTCACTCTAATTTTGAAGAGATTAGGGTCGTATGCGTAGATAACTCTTAATAGTAGATACCTACTCGTATACAGGTCATACGAGTATATAGTAGTCTTGGACTTCAAGCAAAGGCGTGCACAAACACTTTCTATTCTTAAAGCAGTTTTCATATTCTGAGACTCAGCACTTTCGTTGTTTTCAATAACATACCAAAATGTTATACTGCAAGATAGTTCAGTTCCATTGTGCCTTGATCATGGTTTAGAATCTGATAACTCGCTAATTTCATTAGGTACTAGTTGCCGCCCGCGGCTCCGCCCGCGTGATTGTCGACAATTATCCCAAGGGAACATACTCCCGGAATAAAAACTATCCTATGTTCTTTCCTGGGACTCAAATAATCTCTATACCAAATTTCATTTAAATCGGTCCAGCCGTTTGCGCGTGAAGAAGTAACAAACATACACACACACTTTCGCCATTATAACATTAGTGTGATGTGATGATTATTATGTGTCTGATTTGATGTCCTTTCAATTCTCCTATCTTTTTTTGCCAAGCATCCTAGGTCTGTGCATATAATAAATTCGTTTTTCCTCACAGTTTCAGGATAAGAAGTAACTCTATGGTTCTCAACGATGGTGTAACTTTGTACCGGAATACCTTACTCGTAATCAAGCAGATTTTCCGAGATTCCCTCTTCCTACAAAAAAAAAGAAGCAAAGAGTTTCAATTCTTTACATCACTCGTTTAATGTGGAACATTCAAAAAACTCCGCATAGCAATTTTTTTGGTTTTGCTGCAGCACTAACCACAACATTATATTATGAAAGATGGCATATCTTTCGTCCAGGGAAATACAGTAACATGTATGTCTCAAGAAAGCGGTTTCGTTATTACTTTTGGGGAACATTATGCAAAGTCTACCAATTTTCGTTTACGCTTCCAAATCTGACTGAATGCCGTTTCGAGGAAAATGTTTTAAGATAATTTAACTTTCGGATCTAAAAACTGTTGGCAATGTTTCACCGTAGCATGATTATTTCACTTCTATCAGTATACATAGTCCAATTTTACCGACAGCTGGCCATAGGCCTTTCAATTCCATCTCATCACCTCGCGCCCGTGTCTACATCATCCAGGTCATACCTACCCGCGATGGCAACAATGTCGTCTGCCGTTTTTGGACGATCACTTCTTCTTCCTTCTTGGCCTCACCTAGCAACAAAGCAAATTATAAATATGTATTGATAGGATTTTTTCATTATCCGTTTCTTATTAAATTGCTTTTTTTCACACATGATATACAGACGCCAGCACATCAAGCTACCCGAAACTATCAAATTTTCCCAATCAATCTTGTACCTAATGGTTAAGCGATAAAGGTGAAAATCTATTAAAGAAATTTGACAGATTGTTGTAGCTTGATATTCTGGCGTCTGTACAAACTGAATGAGCATTCAAGGTCCTGACATTGTTTAAAGTTATGTTTCTTCCACAAGTCACCCACCACAAACAAAGTTACCCTTCACATTCTTATACTGACGGACTCTATTAACACCAAAGTTCCGAAAAATCCGCATTTCCATTTCCTCTTGCGTTCGAATCTCCGGCCGCATGGCCATGAATGGCCGTGGCTGGGCCAAGAATTGGCGCGAAATAACTCCGGCATCGTTAACTTTATCAGTGGAAGGAACTGCTCTAATAACTTGCGGTGACGTTAAACAGCCGTTTTGGCAACGGTTGCTCCGCTCGATTAATTCTACGTTTAACTTTGTTTCCAAAGTTTTGGTTCGTAGTTTGTTGTCAATGTTTGTAGGCGCGATCGAAGTGAAATTAGCCTGATTGATGTTAGGGAAACTAGAATTGGGAACCTCTTTTTTGCCATGTGACTACTATTCTACTGATTAGACCATAGTGTTGGGCGATTTATTTTTACGTCGTTTTCTCGACGTCTTAGATATTTTTATAAATGTTGTAGGTAATTGAAGGATTTTAATCGACGTACGTACCAAAAAGTACTTTTTATTACTAGTACTATCATTATCTATTATATTAATAGCACTATGTAACTTTTTTTTTTTTCGATGCTAGGCCAAGGCCTCGGGAAAAGAATACCTGGAGGAATTTGGTCTCCCAAATCCTTCCAGCCACCTCGAACCAGACCTTGCAGTTGCTCTCTAATCTTAATTATCTAATTTATTTTTTGACCAGTAAAGGTAGTTCTTTAAATCCTGCATGCGAAAACGGCCTGAAAGTCTTCAATGAAGAGTTTTTACCGCTAGAGACAACTTAAGTTTGCAGGTCACGATTCCCAGCAATGAGCAGCACGACAGGGTTGAGGTCTTTGTTGTACGTGTCTGTGCTTACTCCTTTATTTTCACCAAGACTAGGGGTTTATAGGTACAAAACTTATAATCCCAATGCGAAGAAATTTCTTCGCCCGTTGAGGAACAAACGCGCATAACTAATTTGGTATTGTTGTGAATCTTTTGCAATCGATCTAATCTTAACAAATAATATGAATGCAGAAGTTTATTACGCTTTTACGCTTCAAACTTTGAACCGATTTTGATGAATTTTGGTACAGAGATAGATTGGGCCCTGGAGACGGTTTTAAGCTAGGTTTATTTCTACGTAAAACTATATTAACGAGGGGAATTCGCGGGCTAGTAATTTATATAAGGTCCCATTCAAACAGATGGTCAAACTTTTAGAAATAATACAAACCACCAAAATAAGGACAATGGTAAAAAAAAGAGCATTAGATACTTACAAGACAAAAAAAAAGTTTCGAAAATACTCTAAAAATATTAGTTACGCAATGCATAAACACATCCATAACTTTGTTATCAGATAAATTATGATACTACAAATGTGCAGGCGTGACCACGTCAAGTACCTACCCATAATGGATGTGTTAATATTAGTGTGCCGAAAAAAATATTATTTTAGGTCATTATTAAATCACACTATTCAGTGTTTTTAGGGTTCTGTACCTCAAAAGGTAAAAAAGGCACCCTAATAAGATCACTCTCTTGTCCGTCTGTCTGTCCGTGTGTCACCACCACCGATTATCTCAGGAACGGGTGGACCTAGCAAGTTGAAATTTATACCAGATACTGAGGTCTATAGTCCCTATTAGGGTCTTACAGCACAAGTAAAGGGAAAATTCTGGAAAAATAAAAAAGTCGAAAATTAAGGTAAATACCCTACAAATCAAAAACGTAAGTCTAGCAACGATGATGTTAAAGTTAGCCATCAATAAAAATGAGACCAATTTAATTATGGCGGTATAATGGGTAGGTACGGAGCCCTCAGCGCACGAGTTCGACTCGCACTTGACCGGTTTTTTTTTGCATGGATATCTTTGGTTAGACGTTCTGAACGCTGTGTTAAAATTTGTCCACTTATTTTAATGGGACTCTATGTAATCCATAAAAGCAAGAACATTTAATAAGTATCATTCCGGGTAAAGATCTTTTAGGTTTCGGGTTATTCTGAAGCAGATTCCGTGTTTTGGCTGCAGTAAGCTCTTGCCTCGATCTCGATATTCCTAACTGTCCAACTATAAAAGCCAAGGTCCATAGGTACATAGCAGGAAAATTAAAACAAGATAAGACGAATTAAAATTATTATTTCCCTCGCATATCACGTAGCTTTCCGCAAAATTTTACAATGAAGAAGCCTTTACGCTGTCTGTTTAATTAACTCAGCAGTTCATTTACGATGGTTTACAAAATAACGAGTTATTCACAAACAAGCGAAGCTGAGTGTTCCCTGTATAAATGTACGCTTTAACGTTAGTTAAACTTATTCAGCTGAATCGCATGCGTCTGTCCAAATTGCTTCATATTCAGGCAGCGAGTAACTTTGTGGTGCAATAAAAAAAAAATTGAAGCCAAATGTGTTCTTTTTTTAAATTCAAAACTAGTGATCCCAGCGAACTTTGTACAGCCTCTGAATAAATTTTTGCCGTGTTTTGTTATTGTCACGTATCAGAAATGGCGTTGTATTCGAAAATGATTTCTGAATCTACATTTTTTTTTATAAATATACATAAATATAATAGATATCAGATGAAACAGATTAACTTCCCGTTTAAACTTACTGGCACGTTATTTCATACAGGTTGTATTCTATTTTCGAATTTTATTCGGTGAGTATAGTGGCCATTCGTACATCGTGGAACAAGCCCTTAGTCTAAGGGCTTGTGTTTTAATAAATATAATAAAAAACATAAGTATTCCAAATTCCTACAGTACAAGTTCGAGAAGGCGATAAAATAGAAACTAATCCTGTATCCCAGTGTACGTTCTTCATGAAATCGTATTTTAACGACAAGTCCGCTTTGCGCGCCACGGTGGCCTCTGAATTATTGAGTGTCTTCCTTTGTTCAGCCTTCAGATCCTCTGCCTAATTGAACAGCTCCTATTGACTTGAGACCATCAACTTTTAGTATGATTACTTTTCGTTAGATCTTATCTGCGATATTTGTTGAAGATATCTATTTTTGAATTGTTAAAAAGTTTATCCACTTAATGACGTCTATTTCGGTTTTAGATTTGAATAGATAGGTTTGGGCCGATTTTACCAATGATACTTTTATCTAATAATAATGCTTTGAAATGAATGTATAATATCTAATCTTATTTTGTATAATTTTAATTTGTTTAGTATTATTTTTTTTTGTTTTGTTTCTGTTGTAGAAAAGTATAACCTCTGTTGTGCGGACTTGTTTTTATAGATATATTGTTTCTTAATGTATTGCCTAGTTACTTGAAATAAACACTCTTGTCATTCAGCATCTTTTTCTAACTCTTATTTTACTAATAATATATTTAATACTATTCCAACCAAATATCACAACACGTTATCAGCACGAAGCTGTGGAAGAGTTTAAAATATAATTTGTAATAAAATTAGTTGAGTTTCTTGTGTGACTAAAAATTTTACTAGTCGAAATGTCACGTGAAACTGGAGATGCTTCGAGTGTTAATAAGTCTAATCCCTCTACGTCGNATAGTACACAAACGATGTACAGTTAGCTTAGGTCTAGAAACTTAGTTTTATTATTTTTTGTTTTCTGTTAGTGTGTTTGTCTTGCACAACTTCGATTAAGGGCGGCTGTTGTAGAAAAGTATAACCTCTGTTGTGCGGACTTGTTTTTATAGATATATTGTTTCTTAATGTATTGCCTAGTTACTTGAAATAAACACTCTTGTCATTCAGCATCTTTTTCTAACTCTTATTTTACTAATAATATATTTAATACTATTCCAACCAAATATCACAACACGTAATACTATTCCAACCAAATATCACAACAGTTTCTAAGTTATTTATTTATTGTGAATGATGTAAAAACTTTAATATGTACTTACTGTATGTTTATTAATGCTTTTTGGTGCACTCATTACCAAATATTTGTTTTTTTTTAATATGCGGATAATATTATTATATACCTTATGATTTTTGTTATGTTAAAATTTTATATTGTAGCTGTTTATTGTCCTGTAAATAAAATAAAATAAGACACTGAACGCAATTTAAAGGCCAACTCTCTTTATTAAAAACCGGCCAAGTGCATGTGGGGCCACGCGCAGTGTAGGGTTTCGTAGCTGCACGTCACAATTGCCAACTTATAATGATACTTTTTTTAATTCTAATTGCAATGGAATGTGTACGAAATTTTCCTTTTCCAATTTTTAAGATTGATCGACTATTACTCGTTAACTTCTAAAGCTTACTTCGCTGTGATAGTTTTCCTTTTAAATTCTTTAAATGTGCTACTACCATGATTGTATTTTTACGTCTCCAAAAACAACCGTTTAGCTGGCAGAGGACACTTAACTCGAACAAAAATTAGCACTTAAAGCTTAATAGATCGCAACTATTTTTCCATCCAAGGATCCGTGGAAAATCCACACCACGGGAAAGACGATAAAAAAATCAACGCCACACAGGGTTTTTTTCAACATTTTATTTTACCACTTTGTCGGCGTGATTAATATGTATATCCATACTAAATTCCAGTGGCGTTGCGGTCCCATAGCACGGCACTGATTTTTCAGTGGACGTAAAAAATATGACAAGCTAAACTTTCAAAGTGCACCCGCCATTACTATGCGTGCGTACCTAGTAGTGCCGTAGTTAACCCTGTGACCGCGACCGCTAACTTTGTTATTATTATTGTGCAAGTGTCCGCATAGTGCAGTCCTCCCGGGCACGTGCTATCGACCGTAGTGCGGGACTCAGCACGCGGAACTGCGCGCGCACCGAATACGGATCTCATACGAGGATTTGAAAAACGAATGGCTTTTTAGAAACCTACAGTTATTTTTTAGGTTTATTTTTGGAACTTAAAAAAAAGAATTAAAGTTAATTTTGGTACCTACTTATTTTGTCAACGTAATTACTAATGCAGCAGCTGAAAGCATTTCCAGTTAAAATATATTTATTTTTAATTCATTTGTATTCAACCTAAAACAAAGCTGTAAAATGTCAAAAATTTTAGTTCCTATTCAAAGTTTAATAAAAGTGCAGTTATTTTAATAATAACTGTGCCTAAGATCGTAAACTTCCTTGTCTACAATTTCGCTTTACATATTGGTCTGAAGTTTCATGAGGCCTCGTATTTTTGTGTTGGTCATTAAACTGCATCGTTGGAAACAGCAGACCAGCATAAAACATTGTTTGAAGAAAATACGTAGAAAGTGAGCAAATAGTTTTTATACATTAAAAAAAACCTTATATTATTTATTTTAAAAGTTACTTGAATAGTTTCCAAAGAACTCAGTTTCAATCATTTCTTTTGTTTATCTGCAAATCAAGAAAACGACTAAACTCACATAATA
Source organism: Mamestra configurata (assembly GCA_002192655.3). NCBI lineage: Eukaryota > Metazoa > Arthropoda > Insecta > Lepidoptera > Noctuidae > Mamestra > Mamestra configurata. The sequence continues at coordinate 48,109 of NDFZ01005452.1, forward strand.
TTCACAAACATCTGAAAGTTGCACTAAAGTGCGTGACAAATCGCGTGTCAAACACTAACTGGCGCGCGGATTTATCATTGAACAAACTCGAGCAGTTTACGCACTAAATTAATTTTCCCGGTAGCAAACGGGCAGCTTTATCGATAAGAGCGACGCGGCTGCGGCACTCCGGTCGGTGGGCCGCCCGCACGGCAGACGTCGCATGGCCGACCGGAGCAAACACCGCGTCGCGCCCCTGCCGGCGCCGACCAAAAAAGGATACGCTTACGTACCGTGCCCCCGGTCCGAGGAAGTCGGAACCGAACTCGCTCTCCAGCTCCTCAAATCAACCCCCTACCATCACGAGGAACCCGTCACTCCGCAGAAGTCACCAGCCGGTGAGTTTGACACTTGTGGCTGTTTACAAATTCTCTTGCAACTTTTTCGGCGGGAAAAACTTTGCAAGTCACTTTTTAGGGTTAATTTATTGCTTCGATTTTTTCATGTTTTACGGCGTTGGACACAAAAACTGTAATGGAATTCGAACAGATTCTAATATCACAACTTCCTGACGATCAAAGATGTTTATGAAACGTATGAAAACTATTTATAAGACGTAGACTAAATAAAAACAACTTCGAAATAACTGGTTATAAATTGAAAGATTTCACGAGTTATGAAAAAAAAAAGCTGTCACACGAAGCTTAAATCCGCATCCGGAGTAATTTGTAAGACGCTAAATTTCTTGTTTGTTGATGAATTTTAATTCATTTTAAGCGCCACTGGGCATCAGTCAGTAATAAATAGTTTATGAATTCTTTATAGTTACGTAGATAAATACACGTTTTTTTTTGGTCGAGATAATATTCATAGGTAGAGGTGAAATAAGACAAGGTAAGACTTGCATCAGAAGTAGATGATTGTCGGAATTCGTTAAGAATATCCCACTACATTATTAGTATGACACGATCTCAATTCATAATCCATTTATAATTAGTACATTGACTGCATTGCGAGGTGTTGGCTCCGTGGCTGTGTTCTACATAATATTTGTACAGTAACAAAACGCGGGCTATTTGTGAAAGTCATTGATAAACTGTCGTTACGCAGCGTTGGTGCAACCCGCCCTGTCCGTCATTGAAATTAAACGAAGAATGTTGTACAGAGTTCACCATGCTCAATGTCTCCGATTCATTGGTAGATTTTTTTCATGTATCTTGTTTAAACCAATTAAGAAACAAAGCTTTCAAGAATCCAAGTCTTTGAAAGTTAGCTGAGTAACCTACAATTTGTGCTAAGATGGTTTTACTTCGGATTGTAGATTCTGTATAATTTTGCAAATTCAAAACTACAAGTTCTCTATGCTTGGAATTAATGAGTTAATGGCATTATCGCATTATTTATCTTAATCAACTGCATTATAATTAGGCTTGGTTTTAATTAATCCGGCGGCATATTAAAAATAACGTCGAGTTTATATCGAGTTTACATCTGCATTGTGATATGGATGTCTTCTCTAGATAGTATATACATATATGTCACCGGAAAATAGCAGACTCCGTAAGATTGTAATAAATGTTTATTAGATGAAAAATCTTAAAAAATATTAGGTAAAAATCGTTTTGTATACAATAAATGCCATCCAAGTTCAATGGTTTCCAATATATCCGTGCCTCATTAAGAAAAATAGTTTACAATTTTACGCGATATTTTACAATCTTACGGCGTTTGCAATTTTCCGGTGACATATATATTACAAAGTCGCGGTCTGCTTCTGTTTTTTATGCTACATTCTTCTAAACCACACCGCAGATGTTAATACGGTTTTGTAAGCTCCAGCTTGAAAATCCCGGGATACCGGAGTCGAACCATCTGCCGCAGAATCCAGGCCCTAAATTATTAAAAGAACGATTGTCTCGATGTGGGAATGATCCCGCGACCCTGACCTAAACCGCAGGATTCCAGTTACTGAGGCTTCCCCGCATTTGCGCCAATGGGATCGTCAATATTAAACGAAAAATAGATTGGCGCGCTTTTTTATATTTTCTATTAATTTTAATGAGCGAAATAGGCTGAATTCTTGTGAAATGAAACCTACGTAAATATGTAATTAGTAGAAGCTTGATTCATTATACTTTGTAACTTTTAAGGTTCGCCATTCTGGTATACTGAAAGAATGCAGGGCACTGAATTAAAATATTTTTGCGAATGCCGTTGTGTTTTACCAGTAATTATTTAACCTTTGAAGCAATTTCTAATGTTTTCTTTTTGAGATTTTATAGCCTAATATAAATTCTTCTTTAAAACAATGAGAATACCCAAAAAGTTTCAAATAAACATATACCTACAGTACGTTCACGTAGGCGGGTTTTTACCGGTTTCCTATATTCGTACATTAACGAGCAATCCCGGGGGATAATGCAGTAGTTTGGTAGCCAGCCCAGCTGGTTTAGCGAAGTTTATCACTCAGTTTGAGGTTAAGTCTACCTATCCTAACGAGAGGTTAAGTCTTTTAAACCAATGTTTGTGGAGATGGTCTTCAGAATCTGTTTAACGTGTCTCGAATAACTTTTCGCTTAGATTAATGATATAGAATGGTTACTAAGTTACAATACAATGATGTTTTTAGCTTCTTTCGGACAAACCTTAAAGAAAATAAACTACTAAAAATAATCAAAATTAGTAACTTATACAGTTCGGAAAAATATTCATCACATCCGCGCAAAACGTAAGCCATCGCTCAGCATAATGCTTGGTCTCGAGTGCGAGACAGAGCCATAGCACTGGTTTTCAGCGACAGCCTGCGTCGACCGGAACAGCATTAAAGTAATACCTTCTTTCCTGTTTTTTCACGTTAGGTCCTTAGGGAATCCTTGCTCTTTCTCAATACTTTCCAAATCAAGTTACATAATCCCAAATCCAGCCTGTATTTCCTTTGACCCTGAAATAATTCACCTCCAAACGTACGGTTATTCACTTATACCTACACATACATACCTAAGTATACATAGAGGTTTTTCACATTCGAAACGTCCGTAGAGATATAATGGGCATCTGCTGGCGAACATTTTGGCGGTAAACGTTATGGCGGCAAATGTTCTGGAGGCTAAAATTATGGCGGCAAACGTTCTGGAGGCTAACATTATGGCGGCAACATTTGCAGACTTATGAATGACTGCAGCTACTCGTTGAATATTACTACAAAAGTACAAAATAAACAGAGCGAAGGGGGATATTAAAAGTGTAGTGTTTGTACTTTCTTTTGATGAGAACGTAGTGCTTTTGTGTCTTTGTTTTAAGAGAATGTTGTGATGAAATGGACGCTTTAAGGAGGCTAAATCATCTCACTGTAAGACAAGCGTCTCTTAGGCACTTTAAGTTTGAATACCCTTGTAAATTTAAATCTTGCAAAATTGGGATTTTCTTTTTACAAAAGTCAACTTGTGCCAAACAAGTTCCTTACAAATTCTGTTTGATTTACTTTTGAATTTAAGTACCAACTCGACGAATTCTGTGATGGAAGAATTCGGACACGGATTTTAGTGTTCGTATCATTTGCCACTGCTGACTTAAAATGTACCATACGTTCGCATGCAGTCGCAATATGTCAAAACCTCCTCTGCTTTGTCAAAATAGTAATTTTGACAAATTTTTGACATTCATTACAATGAATGGCAAAAAATCGTCAAAATTACAATTATAAGTCACATTAGTCTTAGCTGTAGCTTAGATGGTAGTGTCACTTATAATAGAAATTTTGACGGTACTGTGACTTGAATTTGAACATTAAAAAGCTTGTATCTGTCACCGGAAAATGACAAAACTCCGTAAGATTATAAAATAACTTGAGATATTGTAAACTCTTGATAAATAATTGTTAACTGAACATTTCGAATGCTTTTTTACACAGTTAAATTTGATAGTCTATAATCTTTTGAAGTCATTCCGAGAAATTGACTGAAACAAAATACTGACATATAATGGCGACCAATCAGAGCACAAGTCTACAATTTATCCGTTTTCCTGTGATAGTAAACCTGGAAGCAAGGGTCTCATTGGTCAACAAAGATCAATATAGAGATAAATTGTAGACCAGAGTGCTGATTAGTCGCCGTTTATGTCAGACTACAATATCTTAAACCGGTACGGGAATATTATATAATTTTGATTCGTATTATTGTAGAAGAAATGTTTATTTGACAATTTATCGAGAGTCAAAATCTCAAGATATTTTGTAATCTTACGTAGTTTGCAATTATCCACTACACCACATATCTAGCAAGCATTGGCCTTCAGTACATGTACGTACATAGGTACAACATGAAAAAATACAAAAATTTATCTGTATGGTTGGAGTAGTAATATTTACAGTTGGAATATCGTAATATCTTCCCCACAGTATTCCAGTACGGTTGAATCCATGTGGGATACCGAATGTTGGATACGTTTTGGCGCAATTTGTGTGAGGCATGTGTGGCTATAAATTACGATATGCCGAGTTGATTGATAGTCACAGAGACATGCCAATCTCTCATTGTTTTGTGCCTAGATTTTTAATAAAAACTACTTTCTAAAAACTGACGTGAAGCGTTTGTTTGTTAGCCGAAGTTATCTAAAAAATACTTATCATTTATTCATGACAAAGATAAGTTCCTTAATGTAATGGAGCTTTCACATAACCATAAAAATGTAGTAAACAAGGATTTTCAAATAATAATAAAGAATTAGAGAAGAACATTTGCAGCCTGTATGAAACATACCTTAAAAAAAAATTGCGTTTATTCTGTTACACGTTATATACTCTCACCCTTTCCCTAAAGGGAAACAGTTCCAGTCAGTTAGGTTATACAATTTGTACCCATCTTACATTAAAGGACTCACTTTATTTGAGAGTAGGGTTTAACCTACTTTTAATACTGATTTTCTTTACTGAACTAACCAAATAACACGCCTGATTTTCGCGAATAAGGTTGGGCAGAGATGGTTTGACTATTTAGGTCTCTATAAATAAGTTCACAGGTATTCGCTAACCAAGCTTCACGATGTAACTTTTCAGTTGGTGATAGACACTTACTTAGATAATGTGGTTATTAAGTACACAGTTCCAAAAATAAAACATGCGGGACAGTCTTTGAGGACTGCCGATAGAAGTGACAGCTAAGCGAAAGTTAAAGCGTTCGGTGACGATGAAGCGAGTTCCATGAGTTTTGTTCACTTAAAAAGTACACATTTATACACAGTATACATATAGCTCATGGAAAGCGTTCGGTGACGATGACGCGAGTTCCATGATTTTTATTCACCCAAAAAGTGATCAACGCGCCTAAAGAAGTTTTCACTTAAATAAAAAAAGATATTCTAAACAAAGTTATCATCGACATGGTCAGACACAGTTTTTAATTTGCAACATGCAACAACAGCAACATTACTTGCACGACCACCACATATAGTTCGAAGACTATATTTTCAGGAGGACCTCCTTGGCTGCAGGTCTGTGGCAGACAAGTTAGAACTTTGGAAGCGTCGAGTAAAACTCTTTTAGAGTATTCGAATTAGGAATGTGAAAATATGTTTTGTTTTAGGACTCCTGTACCAGCGTTTGTCTAAGGCAGATGCCAAATCTTAATACATATTTCTTGTGTACGTGTATGTCACTGAACTCCTAAACGGCTGGACCAATGTTGATGAAATTTTTTGTGTGTATTTAAGGGGATTCGCGGATGGTTTAGATTCACAATTGGACCCGGTAGGTGGCGCTGCAATCGATTTCTATCATTTTTCGTCCGACACAATGCATACGTTCGGTCAGGACAACGTCTGTGAAACCACTAGTATATTATGAATTTTAAATCTCAAACGTGGTTTTATTTATAATAATAATATTAAGTAGCACTAGCGTGAGTCCGCTATGTGTTACAATATATACCCTAAATTTTAACAAACTTACTTTAAAGTTAATAAGAACTCAATCACTGTGCTAAAAATACATTATACTAAAAATATCCGCAATGCGACCAATCCGGTACATCCCTCTTTTGTTAGAAAACCGAAACAGCCTGAATGTTTAATAACAGCTCATAAACATTACGGATCCTTTGTCCAAAACTAATTAGGGCCCATGAATTTTGTGCCTTAACACCCAGAAAATAAAGTTCGTTCTTAGCTGTATTGTTTTGGCAAAAACGTAAGACTTTAGTGTTTTATCACTTTAAACTGTCTCATACTTTGTAATTAAATTTTAGTGCCTGTACTGAGCTTTAGGGACTATTAATTACCTTGATTTATAATTAAATTGAGCTTGAAATCTGTTTTTTTGATTCACAACACTGAAAAGCGTAAGATTAACCTACCCTACTATAACCCTACTATAATGTAGCAGGGAAGTTTTCTACTTACGAAACCGGCCAAGTGCGAGTCGGACTCGCGTGCAAAGGGTTCCGAACAAATGATTTATTTTTTAAATGTTACTTTAATAGGTTTTCCCGTAATCCGGTAAATACCTATTCATCTGAATTTTTTTCAATATTGTTGGCTCAGTAGTTTCGGAGATAAGGAGGGGAATGGTCAATTTTCATATATTTCATTTAATAACTTCGGAATGGAATATTTAGAATTATGAAAAAAAAATATTTTTGAGACCTTTACAATGAGCCATTTCATTTGATATGTCACACGGTATAGTTGGAAAATCTTTTTATTTCAATTTTCTAGTTTATCCTCCAAAAAGTGGCACCATTTTCAAAATTTAATTAGTATTGTTACACGTCCGTGTTTGGGTAACAAAAGATTAAATGTAATACCAAATTTTAACTAACAGAAGTTTTGGAGAAAATCGGCTGTGAAAGACGGACACACAGACAACCGAGTGATTCTCTGTGGCTCGCCGTTCGATCAGAACCAGCAAATGTAGTATTCACTATGATCGTATTTTGCTTAGGGTTTTAAGTTAAAAAACCAAATTCAGTAAGTACGCTCCATATTCAATCTTAAGCTTAAAAAATTGTGTGCCCCATAAACGCACGCCTGGTTTAATTAATTTTTTTGGCAATTCAAATTTAAAATGGTTGTTATACCAGTCAAGACTTCCTAGAACTACTCATAAATAATTTACGTCCATTACTTTTGAAACCGCGCTTCCGCGCCCAGGATAGCTAAAGCCACAATACCAAATTATTAAAGCAAACTGGGCCTATTCGGGCATTGCTATGTAAGCACACCCTGCGGATTGTACCCATGCCTACGTCCCAGCGCAATATTTCAGGCCCTGTAAAAGAAGCATAGCGTCACATTAAGCATTCAAGCATAATTTAAGCGAATCAACGTTGCTAGAATCTCGAGACCAGTGCTGCCAACCCTACCTTGCAAACAAATTAAAGAAAACTAACTTATCATTAACAGAAAACTACGGGTAATAATTGCTAATGCTAATTTTGTATCCATAACATCAATAATAAAAAAAAAAAAACATTAAGAATATGCAGCATAACAAACAACAAAAAAGTTGACTTTTGCTCAGATAAACGAAATAAACTTTTATGTAAACGATTGTACCTATAGATACAATCATTATAATTTATTATACAAAATATTTTTAGGTATTACCACAAAAAAATTGGTGCTAGGTAGCATTAGCATTTTAAGTAAAAACTAGGAATGTTTACAAAAATCTTCGAATCTGGCAGTCAAAACTGTGCGGTTGGCAACCCCACTCGCGAGTTCCCGTAACGACTGACACATGAATCTCCGATTAAACTGACGCTAAGTAACCTTTTGTTCGAAATCTTGTGGATGCAATGAAATTCCCGTATGTCAGGAAATAGTGACAGAAATGCTGCGGATGTGGCTCATGTGTGACGGGTTTTGGCGCAGTAATATGTTGTAGGTACTGTGTTGGTGCGAAAATCCTCATGCCGAACGATCTTGCTCGGTTTCAATAAGGTTCTGTCAATTTGGCAACAGTGAGTCCTATATGCGTATAACATTTTCAGAAAAAGCTCCTAAGGATATAATTTATATATTAAAAATGTATATGTAAAGAACTCCTACGATACTAAAGTATTTATTTTAAGAAATCTTATAAATTTAAGGAGTTCCCGAATGAAAGGAAATAGTGACAGAATCCTCTTTCTTTTAAGCATGGGAAATCATCAAATGACTAACACTCTGGGTGGAGCGGAAGGGCGTGTCAAACTGTAACTAACTAAAACCCATCCGTGTTCCTTCTAAAGCCCTTTGCGTTCCAGGGCCACGGTGACTCTTTCAAACAAATTCCGCAACAGTGACAGAATCTTGCGGATATATTGCGTTGGCGCGAAAATCATCACACCGAATTATCAGGCTCAGTTTTTAAGGTTCTGTCACTTTATTTGAGAAAAGTTGGTCCTGTAATCTACGGTACATTTTATATCGAAAACTTCTGCGATACTAACAATTTAGTTTAGGAAACTTTTCAATTTTTTGTTTTAAATTCTCGAATGGAAGGAAATAGTTACAGATATGCTGCGGATGGAGCTTGGTTGTGGCCGCGGATTTTGGTGCAGGAATTTGAACTGTGTTGGCGCGAAAATGGTCACGGCGAATGATCTCGCTTAGTTTTTCAAATTCAAAATTCAATTTTTTTTTATTTCGTTATTACACATTTTACAATGTTGTACAGTTGGTGGCGTCCCCTTTTAAGCATATTGATGCCTGTACCAGGAGGCGCCGCTCTTTTATATCATACGAGGTGTAATAAGTTACAAAACAAAGTGTAAGTTAATTATTAATAAGTAGTCTAATACTTGTTAAACAAAAGTCTGTTTGTGTGGGTATGTGTGTTTTTGACCGTGTGAGTGAGAGCGTGTGCGTGCGTGCGTGCTTGTATGTGTTCGTGCGAGTTTGTGTGTGTGTGTGTTTGTGTTTCTATGATAGTGAGTGAAAGGGTGTGAGTGCATGGAGGTTGGTTTATACGGAAAGTGGTTTGTGTAAATGGGAACAGTTTAATTAATATTTAACAACAGAGTTTTGATGAGGTTCTATCACTTTATTTGGCAACAGTGAGTCCTATCTTCGTGATACTTATGTAAAACATTTTTAGAAAAAGCTCCTAAGGATGTAATTTATATATTAAAAATGTATGAAGTAAATCTTTGTGATACTAATGTTTCTTAAGAAATTGCCACCTACGCGAAAGCTTATTTCCTTGTAAGAGTTTGAGTTGTAGACTAGAGTAAATTATGTATTACAAAGTTAAATTGATAAACAGTAGCTTTAGTCAAAGAGAGCTTAGGTAATCCGACGTAGATTATTCAGTAAGACTTGATATATATCTCTTGTACTCCTAGACTTGGAAACAATATCCGCACACATCGAAGAAGAAAGAGATGTTCACAAAAGCGTAGAGTAGAAGTTCTTCAAAGTGGTTTTTTTTTTCTAGAGTTCGTTATGCGGCTGTCAAAATAAACATTTACTGTTTGTTTTTTATTTAATATGGGTTTGCTCTTGACTCTAGTCTAGGTCATAGATACCAGAGTCAAAATCGACGATGGAGCGAGCTTACCCAGAAGAAGCCTGTTCACTCTAATTTTGAAAAGATTAAGGTTGTATGCGTTCGGAAACACAGACGCAGGCAGAGAGTGTGTGTTTTACATTTAAATATCTCTAAAAGATGATCTGACAGGCGGATAACTCAAATATCCACTAACTGAACTAATAATCGTAAACCACACTGCGAATGCTAATCCTACAGCTTTGCTAAATAGACCTGTATTACGAGTACTTGGTGAATACTCTCTACTTAATTTTAGAATCCACTAGAATTAAGTAGAGAAATCCACTTAATTAAAGTTTTTCTATACATGTATAAGGTGCGAAGTATTGTAGTATGTACGTACTATCGATTGCAAATTCTACTTACTTTTTTTTTTGTCTTTTGCCCATCAAGACAGATGGATCAGTGTCGTTGCGTAGTGGGAACCAGAGGATGGTTGTCGTCGCCAAGGAAAGCCTAGAAAACACTGGTATGCTGACTAATGTCCACTTTCAATAACGTACCTATCCTTAACCAACTGTCAAATTAGCTACCAACCATGAGAAGCTGAAACGTCATGTTTGAAAGGCAAACATGACCTTTCCGCTACTGTTGGTAGCTAATTTGACAGTTGGTCAAAGGTAGAAACGTTGTAAAGACCGGCCGTTAGAGGCATTTACGATGGATTGGTCGAATAAGGTAACACTCCGGGAAGAGTGGAGGTTATGGGCGAGTGTTTGGGGGAAAATATAGATTAATTTAAGGGGGTTGATTAAAAAACAAAACTTTATTTCACTAAAGTCATAAAACAAACTCTTGTGCTTAAAGACTCATGCTTCTAATCCCAGCGTTTAACGCTGTTCGTCTTCTTTCAGTAACAGATATAATGAATAAATAAATACAATGTACCATTATTATTTATCGGACAATATTCACAGTTCCTTACAGTCGTCGTAAACTTGACAAGCAATAGAACCTGTGCCTTAAGTAGGTATCGGGTTAGTAAGAGGTCCTATATATCCAGCACTGGACATTTACGACCTGATACATAGTGTCGGCAATACTGTCGCAGTAATGTATTGTCGTACAGATTGTCGCAGTTTCATTAGGCGTGACGTCATCTAATCGTGTGTTTACAATGGCTTAGACAAAATTAATGGTGAGTTTCTATCAGTATGTTAAGTGAGCTTTAAAGTTATTAACTACGAAACATTAATGATGTCTTTATTTCCGTCTTTTGTCACTCCAGTCTAGCTTAATGACAATCTGGAAGGATAAGAGAGAAATATATCATCCACTCGGTTTTACCTTAGAATGGTAACAGGGGTGCCTCAACACTCCAAACGAACAAGCGAACGCCGATATTGCAAAATTAGTGCGTGGACATAAATCGAGTCGTAAATGTTCACTTTGAGGATCTTACCTATTAAATTAATAGTTTTGAGTAACGGACAGCAATTAGCGTTTGATATACTTACATAAGTATTTATATCAAAAGTATCTTGCATAGAGAAGCATCGAACATATTTTATATTGTTCAATATTGTCATTAATTCAATATTGTTTAAACAAAGTGTAACATTGGGTATTTATAAGTTAAGCTTGTAAATACATATTATAAAGTAAAGACCAATACTAAGATTAAGACTCCGCTACTGAATGTCGAAGTTTGAAATGTCGACGTATGTTAGTTCTAAAGTACAGGATCTCGATGTACGCCAGTTCGAAAGTTCACTGGAGCGAAGTATGCAAGGCCGACGTATCGTTAGTTAGAAAGCATACGAGTGCGATGTACGCCAGTTCGAAATTACCCTGTTACGAAGTATGAAATGCCTCCGTACTGTTGGGCACTATGAAAAGAATACTTAAAAAAATTTCGCGACCAATTTCGAGGTAGCGCTCGCCGGCCGCTGCCGCGGCACCGCTCGCTTCGCTCGCTCGGCTCGCGCGTAGTTGGTCACAGTTCTAACCTAACCTAACCAGGGTAATTTCGAACTGGCGTACATCGCACTCGTATGCTTTCTAACTAACGATACGTCGGCCTTGCATACTTCGCTCCAGTGAACTTTCGAACTGGCGTACATCGAGATCCTGTACTTTAGAACTAACATACGTCGACATTTCAAACTTCGACATTCAGTAGCGGAGTGTAAGATTAACATTGAAAAGAATGTAATGACTAGAGACTAGGCAGACGCACATCGTGCCTGTGGCAACAAGGCTTCCACTCAGCGTGAGACTGTGCCATGGGGGGACATACAGAATTACTCTGATTATCTGTGGTCGTCTATAGGAGCTAAATCATAGAGAACATTTCTTCAAAGTAACTATGAATAGCCCGTTCGCAACGCTCGCCAACCTCAGCCACACCTCCTCAAATGAAAAACTGGATGATACAAAAGCTCATAACCTTTATTTGCTCCATAACTCTTCGAATAGTGTTTGCTCTCACAAAAGGGTGATTTATCACAACTCTGGACACAGCCTCCGTATACTACACTCCGTCATCTATCATATTAGCAGACACTTGTATCGGTTACTAGGGCTAATAACTGTTATAATTAGTTTTCAATAGTTCGTTGCGATACGAACTTTGGAGACTTGATAATGGTAGTTGTCCTCATTGAACCTTCTATTGTTTCTTTGGTTAATAATGCTTTAAACTGTAAAGTTTGTATATCGTTCTACAATGTTGTGTTGTCAAGAGGATCCTAGATAAAGGCTAAGGGCCGACTTTTCAATAGTCAACTTTTACCACAGAAATAAAAATGGCGATTTGACAGCGTTTGTAAAGAAAATATGACCGTTATATTTATTCTTTCTTTAAAAATTATCATCAATCAAATTATTATCTGACTATCACAGACAACGATTGTCAAAGCGTCCAAAATTTAGAATTGGCATGCACCACAGAAACGTCACATGATCGATCTCAAAAATACTTTCAATTTTTGAGTTTTGACAATCGTTGTCGCTGGCCGAATGTCTACCGTGTTTTCTCTTCACCATCTCTGGCTGATCGTTAGAGAATGCCTGAGGCAATAAATCCGCCTTTGTTCCTCTGTGCCTAAAGTCTATACATACATGTAAATGACGACAGTCTAAGTTATGAGACCTTGACAAGATTGCAGGCTATTGCAGCCCTCTCGGTTTTTCTCTTGTAGCTCATGAACCATAATTATTTGCTTGTAACTACATCACGTAAGTCTATAAATGAAACCATATAATCCGAGGTTTTTTAAACTAAATGTAAACCTGACGCTAGTCAATTAAGTCAATTAATGGTATAGGTACAATCGGTTAGGTATTTCTCTTAAGGTTTCAGCCATTATTGTCACCTGAAAATTGCAATTTTAAGATTGTAAATATTGCGTGAAATTGTTAACTATTTTTCTTTAATAAGACACGGATGTATTGGAAACTATTGAATTTGGGTGGGATTTATTACAAAGCGTTTTTTTTCATAATATCTCGAGAAATTACAACCTAATAAAGATTTATTATAATCCGCAATTTTCCGTTGACATGATTAAGCTTTTGCCCGCGACTTCGTTCGCGCATATCTCGTTTTTTTCCCGGTCCCGTCTAACCTATAGCATTCTTCATGAACGTGGCTATCATATACAAAAATAATTTTCCAAATCCGATGGCCATTTCAGAGATTAGCTCGTTCAAACAAACAAACAAAAAAACTCTTCAGCTTTATTACTTGCTGCCCGTGGCTCGGCCCGCGTGCATGTCGTTGGAACATATTCCCGGGATGAAAAGTATCCTATGTATGTGTGTGTGTATAAGTAGACTATAGTCTACCTCTCTGCCAAATTTCATCAATATCCGTTCAGCCGTTCTGACGTGAAAGAGTCACAAACATACATCCATACATACAAACTTTCGCGTTTATAATATTAGTAGGAAGGATAGTGTAGTGTGTGATAGTGTGATAGATGTGTGGACAATCTGACATAGTCACAACGACATTGTATGATGATTAATGCCCTGTACAATGCATCGCACTACTGTCATTATTATAATTTATTCGGTATAGTTAGTGTTTCCTCGCGTGCGGAAGTAGCTAGAACCATAGTAGGTACCTACTCATGTACTGTCACTGCATTGCTAACGTTGGTAATGCAATGAGCTGTTAAAGCAAATGAATACATTATTAACAAGGGTTCATGGTTACAATTTTTTTTTACCTGGATCATAATAATTCCAGAAGGAGGAGGTCGTGGCTAAATAATAACAGCCGCACGGGTCGATCTTCAAGGTTAAGCAACGCTTGCCAAGGTTGGTCTGTGGATGGATAAACATCTTAACATACCGAGACTCCTCCGTGCTTTGGAAAGCACGTTAAGCCGTTGGTCCCGGCTGTCATTTGTAGAGCTTTGGCAGTCGTACGGATAGGTAATAGCCAGATAATCTGAAACCAGTCTTGCCAAGGAGTACCGTGTTACCCAGATAATGGGTTGTGGGCACGTAAAATACTGGTATTTAGCTGAATCCGTGTTTGACTGAAAACAACCGACCCGAACATACTCGTAGTTGGGAGAACGCTAGGCAGATGATGATGATCATAATAATTCCAGAGAGATATTGTTTCACCTCAAAATGGCAGTGAAAATATGTATTTTGTTGGAACTACTGATAGTTTCATTGAGGCGCACATTTTCGAAAACATAGGTCGAACGCTCCGCCGCGGAGCCATTCTTATTATGACGTTTGTCACATGGCGCGGCGGTATCTGGACATTTTTATTAATCTGAACTTTTACTCAAATGTTTTCCATCATTCTGTAAACACCATAACTCTAATGTGGGGGAGGCTTCTAACTGCTAGTGATGGCACCGAGTTCTAAATTGTGCCCGACACAATGTCAATTTTGTTTCCCTTGGTTGAAAGAGCGACTGCCGAGCGTGGCTTCCAGGGTTTAATTATACCAGAGTTAGGAAGTTGGCGGAGTGACACTCCTGTCCTTCCTCCGTTGCCGTCTTCACGTGTTATGAGAGTAAAGAATTAAAGAATTAAAGAAACAGACAGTTCACCTCTGTTTGTCCACACTTGCATATTAACTGACTGATCTCCGGGGTCGAAATAGGGTGACCCTAATCCGATCATCCACAGGATGTTTCCCTTACAGGCGGTATGTCGACTTCAACAATAAAAACCACGGATGTGTCAGAACTACTCGCGATGATTCGCGTCATGTTTAGATAACACACATGTCACCCCTATCTGACAGAATTACACCCGGTAACACGTTGCTAAGTAATACAAATACAAATCGTATAATGCAAGAATATCACAGACTTCGAACAAATATTTGTAAAAGTAGGCCATATAAATATTTGTGCCGAGTCTGACTCGACGCGGCGAGCTTTGGAATCAGATCTGGAATGGTATGTGAAATAAAAGACATCTATATTTTGTTTGAGTTTATTAAAAATATGGATACCTACCTAGGATGCTTCTCAACATGCATAAAAGTTAGGCTATCCTTAAAATGCAATCCTATGGATTGTTTATTTAGTTTTGCCCGCGACTTCGTACGGCATATCCCGTTTTTTTCCGTTCCCGTATAGCCTTTAGCGTTCCTAATGAATGTGGATATCATGTAGGAATTTTCCAAATCCGACTGGTAGATCCAGAGAAGTTAGCGCGTTCAAACAAATAACCAAACTCTTCAGTTTTATTTTATTAGTATAGATATATAAGAAAGGGTGAAATGAAAGTGAAAGTTAAGAAGATTTTAGCCTGGTCAGCTAGACAGCTCTAGTCGAGGAGTAAGAACCACAGTATAGGGTTCCGTAGTCCAGACGGACAGACAGACGGACATGGCGAACCTAAAAGGGTTCCTTGTTGACAACGGAACCATAAAAAGCTGACATTCTATGAGAAAAAGTCGAATTTTATATTTCATCCCAATAAACTTGAAACAATTTTTTTTTATCTATTATATTAACGTTCCAAGTAGGTGATATTTAGATTAAAAATTCAATCCTGAAATTAAGTGTCAAGACCTGAGGTTTTTTGGATGAAAAACCACCAAATGACTTCTTTTGCTCCAATTGATGAGGTCTTGGGATCGCTTCCCGGATGAGTGTTCCTATCCGGAATTAGTCCGTAGCCGCTTGGAGTCCGAATTTTGTTTTTCGTTGATGGCAATAGTCTTACCTTCTATTAAGTACATAGAACTCAAATATAACTGCCGAAAACTGGGTGTACTATAGATTTATGTACTACATAATTCTTTGGGTAATTTAAGCGTGATATTATGTTGTTTCAGATTAAGTAGATTTCCACAAGTTTTTTTAAAATATTGAAATATCAAAACTAAAATCATTGCTTCAAAATTAACGTCAGCCGTTAGCAAACCCCATTTTACGAATAGAATGACACGACATCATGATTTGTATCGCATAACTAATAGCCACACCACACAGTCTGTAGGTATGTCATTATACACTTTCTGCTAAACAGTCGTATCGATTGATCGACCGGCTGGCGACTATGTTTACTAAATGATGCATAAACTTCTATACCATAACATACCTAGTCTCCATTATGTCACCTGCACATATATATGGTCGGAGATCTACAATGTTATAAAAAAAATCTGTTTAATCATCTGCCTAGCCTTCTTCCCAACTACATATGTTTGATCGGTTACGAAGAATAATAGGCCAATAATTTACTTGCAGAATATAAGCAAAAGATTAATTCCCATAAGGATTTTACAAGAAACAAGTACCCACATACCGGAGTGTTTCAGACTCATACAGATAACCTGGAGTCTGTTTTTTGCTGACTGCTACTACCTGGTAGTATTTTAGTCAAGAGTGAATAGGTTACTTCTAAGCAAGCGTTGACCACATTATCGCTTTCCATCAGGTGAGATTGTGGGATGCTATACATCGGCAGTTCGGTCGGTGAACGGCATGGGCGTGCAGTAGGCTATAGTAAGGGTAGGCCAGCCCATACATAATGCCCAAAAAAAAACTCACCACATTATTCAGGGTTGAAATCACGATACTGACGACGCGAATTTTCGAAAAAAATTTTTGGGCATTATGGTATGGGCTGGCTTACCCTTACTGTAGCCTACTGCACGCTCATGAGTGAACGGTAGGTCCATGTATGTTTGACCACATGGTCACATACATGGACCTACCGTGAAAGCGATGCTTCACCTTGAAGATCGACCCGTGTATTTGTTATTATTCGGCTACAAGGCTCAGTTAAATACACCAAGCTATAAAGATCCAGGTGCATTGTAAGACAAACAATAAATGATTTACGAATCGTTCTGAAAGTGGTTTGAAGTTGCTCGGTCCACCGCCGCGGCTTCCACCTGGTCGCCGGTTCGCTACAAACTTGCTAACTTGCCCGACAGTGTAACTACTACCAGACAAAACATAAATGTTAGGGTATTATATATTGATATATAATAATAAATACATTTATTTCAGACATTGTCCATACAATATATAAAAATTCAAATCCAATAAAAGCACATTCATTAAAATAATCAACAATAAATTAATTTATTGATGGTTCACCTACGGACTTACGATTAGTTCCGAACCCGAACTAAGAATGAATGACAATACGATTTGACAGTTACTGACAAATCGTGTTGTCTTCCATTCTTAGTGGTTAGGTGATACGGACTAGAATACGCCCGCAACTAAGCCCGAAACTACGGACTTCGGACTTAGAGATTAGCCCCCCTGGACCTATTCGGTGCAGTCGTGACTTCGGTTGATCTTTGGTTGTTGTGAGAAATATAATGTATTTTTTTACATTGTGTTTTGTTTTATGTGTCCTGTAAACGTGTTGTGTGCTTTCAAGTTTGTGCTAACTAAATAAATGATTCTTTCTTTCTTTCAATTAAATAGCTGCCAGTTCCTCAATCTTTCGAATTTATATTTCACATTTTAAGTCTAAAGCAATATTCATTTACTTATTTCCTCAAATTATTTGAGTGAAGATGCCGTCTTGAATTTTATAACTAAGTACAAGACATGCTATAAACAAAGCAATTGGCCCACTACACTTTATTTTCTTTAGAGCCAACTTGGTAGAGACAGCGCCATGATATTTAAAGCTTGTTACCAAACAAATTTTACTGTCCATTGGCGTAAAAATGTTTCAGTCTGTGCTTTCTAGTTTATTTGTTGTAGATAAAGAAATGGGTGCGGAATGAATGTTTCATTATTACGAGGAACGCCACTGAAGAAAGTTCAAGAACATTTTTTTTCCCAGTGTTTTTTAATATTAAGGGGACCTTGCCAAGGGATATCGTGTTACACAGTAACTGGGTTGTAGTGGTCAGATGGGAAGACGCTAAATTATGCTGCGTCCTTTTAGACCTGCAGTAGCCGACCCCATTATCTTCAGGAGAAGGCTTGGCAGGTGTGAACTCACATTGTGGACTTGTCCGCGATTAAATAATGTCGATGCCAGAAGTATCAATTAACGTACGGGACGTTTTAGCTTTTTTGGTAAATGCCACTTAATACCAATTGCTGTAAGGTACATTTTGGAATTTTGGTTAAATATCCCTTACGTTAACTGATACTTCCGGAATCGATATTGTAGGTAATCAAATTGACACCGATTTATTGAATTGATTAAATATTCAAAATAGGTGAAATACCCTTGTCTTCACAAAGTTAAAGTATTGGCATACTAACACACCCATATTAGAACAATTTAACTCTCCAAATTGGATAGTCAACCTTCTTAAAGTTTCTAACCCGACTCAAGGTAAAAGGGTACAAGACAATAATGTGCTCGACTCGCAGATAGCAACAGTTTATAAATAGTCGTAGCTACCTGCGACTGTGAACAGCTGACTAGCACCGCTGTATATCATTCTAGTTTTTAGACGACACGTTTCAACGTTTTTGCACGCGGAAGGCGTGAAGGTTGTGATAAAACAAATGCAGCTGGTGTTTTTGGATGTAAGGAATTTAGTTTTTACGTTAAAAGATATACCTGAAGCTATTTCAGGAAGCAGCGGATATCAGAAATGTTCTTAAAGAAACGTATTCCTGGCATCCTTTATTCTTCTCCAAGCTCCAATCTATCTCATTACCAAAATTCATCAAAATTGGTTCAGCGGTTCAGGCGTGAAAATATAACAAAAGAACAGACAAAGAGGCATAGTGACGTTCACATTTATAATATTATTATGAAAGTATGGATAATGCACTTCGTTGCGTCCCTTTGCTAATTTCATCAACAAATAATTTTAGACATTCTAGGTAGGCGTATACCGGCAGGAACTTCTTTATGCTTGTTGCATTTATTTTCATTTTCAGTAATTATTGTTGCAAGACAAAAAAATACTAAAGATCTCTCTTTTGTTCGCGTTCCTAA
Organism: Mamestra configurata; assembly: GCA_002192655.3. Classification (NCBI taxonomy): domain Eukaryota; kingdom Metazoa; phylum Arthropoda; class Insecta; order Lepidoptera; family Noctuidae; genus Mamestra; species Mamestra configurata. Next base: position 66,977 of record NDFZ01005452.1, read on the forward strand.
CAAAAAGGAAACACCGTGCAAACATACATAATTTGGACGATATTGCGTTTCCGCCATTTGCTGGAAACAACTGGGAAAGCGGGACACGTGCGGCCGATTGGATGCTGTAGGCTTTCCGCAATAAAAGTGGCGGGAACGACGCCATGACAGTTACGGCTGTCATACGTCATATGTGATGTCACGAGCGCGCGTAATATTAGTATGTCTGTGATTTCATTTGACGTAATAAGGACTTCTTTGAATGTATGTATCAACATCGATTTCAAATCAATGTAAACTGTGAAAAAAACTACACTTGTGTATTTACTTAGCTTTGGAGGCCTTTGCCACTGATGGGCAAAGGCCTCCCCCATATTCTTCCAGACACTCTTCTGCTGCGCCGCTATGAACCAGCCTTCGTGGTGCGCGTCCAGGTCATCCCGCCACCGCTTTCTAGGCCGGCCTCGGCGACGCTGTCCATCCCCTGGCACCCATTGCGTCAAGATTTTTGCCCAGCGGTCATCATGCATGCGGCCAACATGACCCGCGCAGCCCCATTTTAGCCTGGTAGCCTTTTTGCCCACGTCGATGATTCCTGTTTTTGAACGCAGCGTGGTGTTCCGTATTCTGTCTATTATTTTCAAACCTAGAATACTGCGCTCCATTGCTCTTTGGCATACCCCAAGGTGGTGTTTTGGCGACTCGGTGAGCGACCAGGTCCGAGCACTGTAGGTTAGGATGGGCAGGATACACATATCCATCTTTCTTCTTTACTTACCATGCCTTTACTTTTTGCACGTTCTTGTGCATAAATATAATAAAATTAAATGAAATAAATAAGTGTTGAGACATTTGAGACGACACTAGAATGAAAAATGTTATCCACAAACTAAGTTTACGAGTATGTTAAACTGGAGCAGACAGCAACGTCGCGGTTAGCGTGTAGTCGGGTAGACACGTATATCGAAAACGTTTCTTAAATATACCGCAAAGCTATCAGCTTGTTCAGGAGTCTCACCTAGTTGCCTAAGTTCACGCTTTGATTAATAGACATTTCAGGTGATACATGTTTTCAGTTTCGTGAAATCAGAAAGTAATAAAAAAATCCGAACCGCATAAAAAGCAAATTAAAATCATGGCACGACCTACACCTCATTTATTGAAAAATCGTCTAGTCTTTTGACTTGTGCCGTTTTAATTAACTATAAATAAATAAATAATACCACATTACAATATAAATAAGTGGATACGTCTGAAAAATATTACCCTAAGTACCGACTCCGACGATATCGACGAGAAGATATCTCTAGATAGGTACTCTAAGTTGTACAACCATAACAAATTAAAACACTGAATAGTGCCATTCGATTTTGTAGCAACCTTTCCACTTCTCATAACGGTGAAGAAAAACGTCGTGTGGAAAATGTCCCAGAATCAAAAATTCTAACAAATGTCCACCAATCAGCCCTGGGCCCGTGTAGTGAATTACGGCACGGCCTTCTCCCAGAAAGAAGGTCCCAGCAGTGGGAACATTCTAGGCTGATTATGCTATGCTTATGCATACAAGGTGGAGACGACGATACGACAATAAATCAAAACACTGGCAATACTAGTTCATACGAATATTGTCTTTTATCACAGATTTAATGTCACTAACTGCAACAGACTGCTTGGAATACTTCGTCAAAAAGTAGTCACTATCCTTGACTAGTTTGAGTGTTTTGGCGTTTTCATCATCATCATCATCATATTAGCCGAAAGACGTCCACTGTTGGACATAGGCCTCCCCCAAAGGGAGTGTTTGCCAAAATCGCCGCGCTTGTCAGGCGGGTTGGCGATTGCAGTGTAGCTGTTGCAATGCACAGAGAATGCTGCTGCCCATACTCTGGTGAGTCCCTTAGTCGCCTCTTACGACACCCACGGGAAGTGATTGGATGGTGATATTTTATGCAATTGAAAATTATTTTTTCGGTGACAGAATTTGTAATATTTTCAAAATATTCATATGCAACCAGCATTGCCAGTATTTTTTTTATTTATTGTCGTATCGATGTCTCCACTTTGTTTATGCATCAACAAAGCTTCAAGTTTGTCACCTTGGCCTGCGTGCACCTGCCCTACAAATGATAATAGTAGCTCTCAGAATAGCTCGGTCTTGCGTGCTTTCTTCAGCGCGAAACCAATTCCTTCTTTCCAAATGGTATAGCTTGTTTTACGAGAACGAATATCACGACATATGTCTTCCGATTTCCGCAACCCTTTTTATGGATTTAATTTTGATGTCTTTTTTATTATAGGGACATGTGATTTTATATGTTTGTAGCATGAAGGAAATGAAAGGAACAATGATTCAGTTTAGGTAGATGTATAAGAGGAATAGAATTAACATAGATGTTTGGTATTCTCTATAAAATAACATGAAATAATGTGTTTTTTCTAGTAGCGAAATACAAAAGTAACTTCTGCCAGAAAGTTTTAGAAAAAAGAAAATTCTAGAACCATTGTTTTCGGTTTTGTGACCGCAACATCGGACTTTATATTCCTACTGCAGCTTTCCGCACTGCATATAATTCTAGAGAGGAAATATCCACTGACCGGTGTATCCTACAGTTTCTAGCATCAAACCAAATATTAGCTGATACTTGCTTGTGCGAAAAGGGTTTCGAACGAATCATCGTTTTTTAACATGTTATCTACTAACTTCTTACAGATTTTCCTCCTGTAATCTATAAGCAAAGTACAATTTTTAAGCATTTTGCTGTCAACATTTTAACTTTATCATTCTTATTGACTTTAAAATAACTAAACGTTTCCAAACGTCTTTTATAATACGCACAGCAAAGGAGTGGAACTCTCTGTCTGCGTTTTCGTTTCCGAATGCATTAAACCCTAATCTCTTCAAAATTAGAGTGAACAGGCTTCTTCTGGGTAAGCTCGCTCCATCGTCGACTTTGTCTCTGTCATCTATGACCTAGACTAGAGTCAAGAGCAAACCCAAAAAAATTTTTAAAAAAATCGATATTCAGAATCCTAACAACATCATGTTAGGATTCCAAAGACATAGAGAGACAATATCAACTACTTTATGTTTGGACAAGAGAAGTTAGTCAATTGACCCGAAATGAACGCTTTCCGAGTTACGGTTTCGAAAATATTTACTTGTCAAACAAAAGTGCTCTTGAAAACGATCACCCTGCATTGTTTCTAATGCCTAAGCTGCATTTTCCCCTAATACATTATCTTCGAGGAATCCCCCACACGTGATGCTAAGAGCCTCCGGAGGCTTAACGAGCTTAGTTCAGCTTTCAAACAATATGGCCGACAGAAATATAGCTCGGAATTTACGAGCTGTAACTTGGAGCGTAGAGCTATTCGACGCGTTTTTGTGCAGTTTTTACTTCTTTTTGTTGGAAAACTAATTATTTGTGAATTTGAGTGTGTGTTGCATGCTCGTTCTTTAAATGTTTTACTGTATTGCATGCTCGTACATCAGCTGGGCGCTTAGCTTCAGGTCCCATGTTTCTGTCATTACGATTATATTTCTTGACATTAATAAAATTGATGTCAACGTTATAATATTATTAGGTTAGTGTAATTTCATAAGTTACGTTTTCAAAGTATAAACTTTTCTGAAAAGCCTCATTGCTTGTTGTGTAGGTCAGCGTAGCATCCGCTACGGGTAGTTGGTGTAGCGTCTGCTACGGTCGATGCTCGTAGCACCCTCTACGGTTCGGTGGCGTAGCAATAGCTACGGGTTTTTTTCTTATTTTTTATGGTAAGCACGCGCTTCTTAGTAACTAATATTTCTCTAAAATGTTGTGCACTTGTAGAATATTTTCAACAGCATCGGATTTTTCTCACAGTGCAAATAGGATTTATCTCCCAAAATGCTACCAAACCTTATACCCGGGCTTAAAGTTACGGCAACACATACAAAAGAGCTACACAGCCTGCAAAGACGCTCTTCTTTGGGTACCTCGAGCTAGAAATCTTGAAGAATTATAATAAGGCAAAGGAATGCTTTCATCAGACATTTAAGGCAAGACATAAAACCTTGAGTGGGTATGACGGTATGAAACAAGTGCTTATGCATATACATGACATTTAAATGTGGAGAAGGCTCACTCCTCGCTACGTACGGAAAAACTCGTATCAAACGAAATAAAAATGGATAATGGTTCTGCATTGGTAAGTTCTTGCCTATGTGATACCATCGTTGTAGATATGTTTCTTGTTCAGATCTTAGCCCAAAGGCAACGTACCATAATTACTGAAAATCAAAGGGTTTTGGAGGACTATCTTTATGATGTTAAAAACGTCATAATTTTCAGCCTAATTTGAATAAATTAGTCCACGTTTGTCAATTCGCGGTCTCCTCTCAAGAGGGGGCTTAATGTTTTCTATCAGGATAAGCGAATGTCAATAAGCCCAAAATGTTCAGGATTGAAAAGTATTAGATACTATACTAAAGTCACGAGGTCAATCCTAGCAAAAACTTTCCTGCGAACTGGCTGCAGGTGGAAACGCAGCCTAAGAAGATGCCTCACAGCGGTCATCGATGACACAGCTATAAAGAATGGACTTCTGTACTACCTCACAGGGTGTTATAATTTAGCATATTTGGAACAAGCACTCGTCCCAGGGGCGATCCGCGTGTTCTAATGATTCATGTCTCCCCTGAGCCTGTCGGAAGCGTTCTTGCCAACATTTCGACGCTTTATAAATATTTTCGGTGTAATTTTTATAGTCTCATGAGGATTTTTATGTGCTGAAGGATGTCTCTGAGTATTTTTTAGAGAAATTTACTCATTGCCGTTTTGTTAGAAATTTCTTCAGTTCAGTTTCATTACTGGGTAGGTACCACCCTCCACTATTATCACCTCGTCTTTCGAAACTCCCATGACCATGTAATACTTATATTCTTGCAAATAAATAGATAATTAATTCAGTCCCCCCAGTTATGGCAAAATCTGTTCTGGTCTTCCGCGACCCCGTCGCAAATATCGATAGCTTGCTCTTCTTTAATAATTATTTGTAACCAGCATTACCAAGGCAGTGACCGAGTGGCGTCCGAGGACTGGAAGAAGAAGTGTTGGTCGGCCGGTGGCGAGATGGGCGGACGACATTGTTGCCATCGCGGGTAGAACCTGGATAAGGCTGGCACAGGAACGTGGGGATTGGCACAAGACAAGAGAGGCCTATGCTATGGGGTGAAGTCGGACTGTGGATGACGATGAAGGATGAACCAGCATTTATTGTATCAGAACTGAAATAAAAAAATCTTGAATTATCCTAATTTCTTTATTCATTGCTCACGAACCACTGTAATGAATCAGCAATCAAAAAGTCTTGCGAGACAATTAACTCGGGATGAACGAACAAATTCAGCGCTATCCAAGCCATGTGTACGCTTCGCAAACAGCAGTGCGATTCTTGAACTTGTCGAAGTGAAGGCTAGGGTGAAGTGATCACGAAGTGAGCTGTTAATCCATGTAATCAAGATGGAATGACAGTTGCTGGCAGTTGAAAATAATAAAAGCCTTTATTAACAATCTTATATGCTACATTTCATCTTATAACTACTTGTGTACTACTAATATTGAACGTTGAATAGACACCGATTCCGTGATTGTCTTGCTCTTTGGCATAGGCCTCCCCAAGTGTTCTCCACAACATCTATCCCTTGCTATCCTCATCCAACATGATCCTGCATTCAATGTTGCTTCACGTTGGAGTCTCCTTTTCTTGGTGTTCATTTTTGTTTTATTTTCCGTTTCTAGAGTAGTATTTTGGGGGGTATATAGGCAAGAACAAAGGAAAAAACAAGAAACAAACCCCAAATACGGTTGGTCACCGCGGGGTTATCGAGCAACCCCCCTCAAAAAAAAATATTACTCTAGAAACGGCAGTTGATACTGAACAAGTAAACAGGCTTGCAAGTTGCACGCCAATTGCGTAGCCCACTCATGTGATTTTTGTTGACGAGTTTTACAGCTTTTTTTAGCTGTACAAAGGCACTGTAAATAATAATAATATCTTGGGACAACTCACACACGGTCATCCGATCCCAAACTAGGCAGAGCCTGTGCTATGGCAACCAGACAACTGATAAACATATATATATTTCTAAATACATACATATTATAGACAAATAATACTCAGACACAGAACAAACGATCATGCTCATCACACAAAGATTACCACCTCCGGTTTAGCAGTCAGGGTCAATTTAAGTTAGGGTAATTTTTAGGATGTATTATTATTTTTAATAGACAATTATGAGGACTACAAGATAGAAAGGGCAAATCTACTCCGTGAAAATTTAATGCCGAAATCTGTTAATACAAAAAGTATCTCCACAGCTCAGCAGAAAAAAAAATTTGATAAATACACATCGGCGAAAATAAGTCCTCAACTCATGAATAATTTAGCCTTTATTCACCGCAGCTAACCATAAACGTTTATTCATCTTTCCCACGATTTGGATAAGGATAAAAACTAAATAACACGTCACAGACTTCCTCAAGGGGATTGCAACAAAGATTTTACGGGACAACCTTAACAAGATAAGAGTACTAAAAAGTTTATACTCTAAAACGCTGTATTAGATAAATTTAACTTGGCTAATACTACTAAGTCAGTTGATCACAATTTTTATCGTTTCACCAAGTTCTCTTGTTGACGAGCATTTACTTGTGTTTTGTTTAGGTTCGACCGCTTTGTGTGTCTGTCTGTGGCACCGTAACTCCTCAACGGGTGTACCGATTTGGATTCGGTTTTTTTTAAGGTGCAAACCAGTGTCTGGCAACTTCTAGTTGTCTGGCATTTTGCTGAACTGGACGTATTTGGAGCAGCCGAGGCGATACACAATGTTATTGTTTTATAATGAAGTCCCCTTATAATTCCTACATTGTATGTATGTGTCTGTGTACCAAAAATACATTTATTTTCTTGTACAATGTGATATTCAACAACCACACCTTCTTGTTTTGGTCAAACTTCAGTTTAAATTTCTAACAAAAGTAACCATATCGATATTTATTACATTAAAATCACAGTCTTCCATTAAATTTCCCGTCGTATAATTGATGTCCAAAAAGATATAATTAATCCCAGGAAAATTAAACCACATTTAGGTCCGATCATAAATCCACGTTTTATTATCCTGTGACCTCCGTCCGCTGCGGTTTCTCCCGGGAATACACTTTTTATTCACGATGCAGACGGGTTACGGAAATGTCGGTACTTTTCCCGTCCGTGGCAAGACTGGTTACTTAGTCATAGACCCGGGCTCGGAAGCGGCAGGGTTAAGTCCCATGTGTTTCTGTAGGAGCCTACTACTTTTCAGCGTGATTACATTTTTCAGCGGGTTGGTTTGTTGAGGTATTGGTCTACTAAATTGGCTCTGCAGGTTTGCGTGTAATAAACAGGTATGTCCAGAAAAATTGCGAAGGGGTGTCGTGTTACACAGCTTGTGAGGGTCAGATGTGCCATGTACGTAAATTACTGGTATTTTTCTAGATCCAGTTAGATTGAAGCCAAGCCCAAAATATGTAGTTTGTTGATGTACCAACAATTACACAAAATTTTCTTTAAGCCTGTAAACGAAGCAAACAATAAAAATCGGTTGCTGTTTTGCCTTTTCAATTTTATAGCAACTTTAGTTATTCTTAAAATGTTAAACATCCGCAAAAAGCTTGGTATATTTCACTGCACTGCAGTAATGGGCTTTTGTAAAAAATATATATAAAACGGCGCTGTAGAACCATTGAAACCAATCGTTCAAACTTCAAAAGTCCTCCTAAACTGGTTTTCCAATTTTAAAATTCGGTCAAATCGTGGTGTGAGCTGAACATTCCATAAATCTTTTGCTTATTTTCTAAATATTCAAATCGCATTTCAAATTCCCTCCTGAATCGATTTTTGAAATCTCAAGTGTTGTAACAGTGTAGTGCAAAATTTGAATTGGGAAAAATGTTAAGGCTCTTTGTGTACCAACAAAGGGCAGTTTTCTTTGACTTTTAAGGACAATGGAATCGACGAAGGGGCTGTAATGGTATAATCCGTGTATTAAGGCCGTGCCTATGATAATTCTTTGCTGCTGTCACTGGGATGCTTATCTTTAGTAATGAGTATAAGGCACATGCTGAAATCCAGACATAGAATGGTCACGGCCCTTACAAAATTTACTTCATTCCGACAAGATCTGTAGTATATTTATCCTAGTTTCAATGTTATTTATTTTATATTAATGTAAAATAGTTATACTTTTCGTTTTCTAATTCGGTGGATAGCACATAAATACGAGTATATGGTCAAGCATATGCCTTTAAGCGAATTATAGAAAACTGTTTTCATACACTCTCACTAGGTTATCTTCAGACAGACAGACAGACAGACAGACATTGCAGTGCCCAGGGTTACGAAACCTTAAAATATATTCTTGTTCTACTTCAGATGACACGACTACGATAGGTTTAAATCCTGTCGGAGTCTGGCTATTCTTCATTTATTGTCAACAAAAAACCCTTGATCCCTCACTATAATCTTGTTACAAAGAAATAATCTGTAATGCGAACCAGTTTTACTGAAAAATTCCATCACACAGTCCAAGCAGTGTTGACAATCGTAGGCTGGAAGGCACATAAGAGTATAACTCAGCGCGACCCGGCTGTAGAGATATGCGATGAAGTGCAAGCACATACATCACGCTGTCAACGCAGCTGGGGTAGATAGAACGACTGATATTTTCCATGAAGAAATGTTAACGTTTGAGGTGAAATCGGTTTTTGGACGGACACGATATTACAATTTTGAACTGAAGAATGAATGAACGGCTGTTTGACGTATTTATTTATTTATTGACTCTAACTAAACATACAAATATAATAAATACGAGTGAGTGTGTAATCTGAACGGATTTGAATAAAACTTGGCAAGCAGGTTCAGGAGTAGAATACTTTTATCTTAGGGGTATATTCCTATAGGATAAATTTCTTGTATCACGCGGGCGGAGCCGCGGGCGGCAGTCAATATTCTATGTCATCATTTTAAATCTTTAAGTAAAAGTTATTCGACTGTTGACAAATCAGCTCTTGTTGAATGTCTCGTTTCATGCGCATGAAAATACCTAATTCTGAAAAGAATGTTGTCGAGCAAAAAGTTTAAAAAAAAATTCTGCAATGCTAGTCGGATCTTATAGTAGTCAATTTAGTGGAAAATTAAACTTAACGGAAAAAAAAGAAAACTGTATTGCTCATTATTGTACCCATACTTTCTAGTAATATTGTAATCATTGTTATTCTGTGTAAACTTACTAATAATTTGTAACTGCATAGGAATCCTAAAAGCTTCCTGCGGGACAGGCCTAGCCTAGTGCAGGAAGTCTTTGAAAATTCTTTTAGGATTAATTTTTAAAGAAACTAAACAATCTTGTATAACACAAAATAAATGTAACCTATATTTTCTTTTTAGTAAATTTATTCTTATTCTTATTCTAGTCCCTAGGTAGTACCAACACCTACTACCAGCAGCTTTTTAGCTAATGTTTATATTGTGCCAACAATTTTATACTTGTAGTCGCTACATAGTCAATTCTACATTCCATGTTGCAGTATTTCGTGCTGATAGAATTCAATCGAAAAAAGAGGTTAAGTAAATATTGTTATGACTGAAAAAATAATAAAAACGAAAGGCTTTACACAGCCAATAATGGAAAAAGTTACATTTACACACGATACTACAGCATTATTTTTTATCTCTCCAGTGTAACTGTTTCAATCCTCTAGAGTTTACGCAGTTATACAATCCTACCAAATCTAATCTATCTGGTTTTGTTTTTTATGGGGTAATCAAAGTTTAGGGGCGGTTGCTTATGGGATAATGTGAGAAAAAGTCTCCGCTATAGCAAAAAATCTTCGTCGATCAAAATTGACTGGACCGCCGAATGTATGTACGAACCACAAGAATATTTAACGGAAACGGGATTTATTTTGGTTATTATCACTATCTTCCAGTTGTTTAATTTCACCATCTTCTTTCTACTCTTATCTCATGTTACTTAAGTTCGGGGTAACACATTTACTTCTTCCATTCTTCCGTGTATACCATAGAGTATATAGCCACTAGAGAGCGTATAGGCCCATTTCTTCTAAGTACACGACTCACCACCGCGGGCCGGGGGACGAGGCAGAATACGCGGCTGCGATTGGTCAGTTCAGGGTCAAGTTGCATAGGTATGCCTGGTTAGGGATTGCTCTACTTGATTAAATAAAATATCGATATCGATCAAATGAATTTTAACATTAGCTACAAAAAACAATCAATAGAAATCACGTAATAAAATTTATTAAAAATCAGTCAATTACAAAAAACACAAACAATTATCGAGTTATTACTGATTTTTAAAATGAATTTTTTTGGTATATGTTTTTCGAATTAAAGTTTTAGGGTCCTGATTGTTCTTGGTAAAAAATGATAAACGAGCGTCTACATATTTTTAGTGGTTTTATAGTCTTTGGTGTATACCGTAGCCTCAATACATTTTTTCTTTAATAGCGTATCTGATGAGGCCAATTTATTATTTAATCGTGAATCAAATTCAAAACATGCCTTTTTACTTTCTAAATTCGGAATCTCCTGTGACCGAGCCGTTCTCATAAAAATGTTTTTGATTATAATAATAACAATAAATAGTGTCGTACCAATGTCAGATCGCAGATGGCTTTCGTTCGATTATTATCGTTCAGGGACTCGTTCGTTCAATTAATTTGAAAGTATGTCTGCGGCATACTGCAGTGTAACTGTGATTTCATTTTAATATAGAAAGTATAATTAGTTTCCTGGGAATACGAAAAGAGTTTCCAATTTTGGGTTTAAAAGGTTCAATTAAATTAAATGGAGGAACTTTACAGTGACTATCGGAACGCAGGGTGCCAAGATTTAAAAGTCGAATTGTCACATTTTGTGTTATTTAGTTCGCCCCACCTCGATAGATGGTTTTGTATAATTTGGAATATCCGATGTTTCGTGTTGTTAAGGTTCTCCATGATTTCATGACGTCTCTTGTATACACCGAAAATAAATGTCTCTCGTTCTGAGTTCGACGTATCCTTTGGTGTTAGCCATAAATGCCTTAGATCTTGTTGGAAATTTGTACACAGGTTGATTTGGATTCAATTATTTGCTACTCAATTTAAAGCCACCTGTATAATAAAACAACGTTAAAATTTACAAATGGTTATCTGAAACCACATGTACTTGAACGCTTTTTAAAGATAAATAAATAAATTAAATTTTTGATAATGACATAAGTGCTTGAAACAATTTCTTTTATAAAATAATCCAAAACTAAGCAGTCTTGGTAATAAAGTGTAATGTGACGTCATAACTCGCTGAGAATGGTTGCTCGCAAGCTTTAAAGGCATTCATATTCAGTTAATACCGTATTAAAATTTAAATTATTTAGTGAGAAGAATTTCTTCCTTTTTAGCGAGAGTTATGAGTTTGTATAAATAATATTTTATGTTTATTGCAAGTGTAGGAAGCGTGAGATTGCTTGCGGGGAAAGTAGCCGGGTTATAGCGATTGGAAATTGATTTTTAGTGTCCTGAAGATCTCGGCCTTAAGTATGCATTTTAGTCATGTAAGAAGCTATTGAGGTACTTCCATTTTATTTACTATAAAACCTATATAATCCTTGACTTGCGTCATAAACAAAACGGGTGCCTGACCAAAACAAAAACCAGAGCAAAGAGTTCTGGTACATATGAGATTATAACGAAGATTAGAATTGAATTAAAAGATGAAAAATTTTATTTGGCTAAACTGGACTTTTCAATAGTGTAACCTGAGCATGGAATGTTGTGGAAAAATATCAAGCTCAATTTTGCCTAAAATGGCAGATGCACCCCTTTTTATCGGGCCACAGTTAGTAAGTATATCTTTCTCTCTTATATCTTTACTCATTCATTATAAGTACTGTGTTAGAGTCGTGCTTTTAGAGTCAAAATTCATCAAAAAATACTCCTTTCAACAAATTGTAAGTTTGTGAGTGCACCATTCGTTCATATTAAAGTTGGCGTGTTTAGAATTCACCGTGATTTAGTGAGGTAATAAAGATAATAATTTTCCGAAGTTTGGCAAATGACCCGGTCTTGCACATCACTAGACTACTTCAGTAAATCGTTTTGTATTTGCGACTATTACTTGTGTCTTTAAAATAAAATAAGTTTACAGTTTAAATGGATTATTAAAGTCAAAGTCGTAAACATTGTCCGTTGGAACCATAATTTTACATAGTCCTTGTCTGGTACTTAGGTAAGAATTTTCTCTTCACTCTATTTTGTTTGAAGAAAATCGGAACGATGGTCTAGACTCTAGATAATATGATTTTCTTTTTCGGGACACAGTTCGTTCGTTACTAAACTGATTTCCCGTCTGACTAGATGAGATCCGGTTTTATCTGCGACATATAGCCTTGTTTTTGAGTAACTATAGAGTAACTATGGAACCTTGAGTAACTATGGAGTTTCTTGTCCGTTCTTCTCCATAAGAAACTACCTTTCCGAATGGACAGTAGAGTCACTTTATTAATGTAATATTATTATTTTACTGAACTGTAAATTATGACTTTCAAAAGTGCCGTTTAATGGCCTTATTGAAATAAACGTTTTGACTTTGACTTTTTATGTTCTAGACCGGTAGGTTGATATGCTGTAAATCAAACTATGATGAAAGTTTCCAACGAACCTGATCACATACTTACCTTGAACCTTTTATAAATTTATTTGTATACCCACATGTATCAAGATCTAATAAAAATCCATCTGGATGGCTTTATCGCTTTCCGCGATCTCTTCCAGGCAACTTGGAACGGATAGAGATAGCCAGGACACGAAACGAAATAAAATTTTAAATTTACAATTAGTATAAAGAATACCTTTTGTAAGATCAGATTTTTTTTTCTTTTTGCACCTTACACTTTTTGAAGAATCTTCAAAGTTCGTATATTCAGTGGAAATGTACAATGCCTTGCAAAATCGCATTGACATTCCGCGAGTAAGCGACGCAAACCTGCAAAATGAATGAAGCAGATATTCTGCCAACCTTAGGATTAAGACTAGTAAAGCGCGCGATAGAATACGCGCGAAGTTTAAAGTTAATATTCTTGTCAATTCGTACAATTATGTTCTTTGGTTTTAAAGGTGTTAAGTATTTATATTGTTAGGCTCTCGTTTGAAGTAAAGGGACGAATGGTTAACTATTCGCCGCTGCAGTTGCAATTACAATAAGTTAGTGGAATATTAGTCAAAGAAACTATTTTTGTTAATACCTATTCTTGTTCATTCCAAGTACATTTTAAAGTTTTTTTTGTATCTGTAAAGTGGAGCTTTTCAATGTTAAAGATTCACACGCCAGACAAATAATGTCTTTCTTCAAGACCCATTACAAAAATTAAGGCCAGCACAAAATATAGAGCGTGCCCTTGCCACACAATAAATCAATTTTAAGACATCAACAGCCAAGTGCAGGAATCGATACAGTCCATATTTTATTCAGCGAGACATTTACGAAGGCACACGTGGAATGTGCACTACATTTACAAGAAAACGAGTGTGTCGTGGCCTTGAGTCGTTATTTCCTTTTTAAAACATAATATGTATTATTTTCTCTTCGTTTTGGTTAAGGAAAGCCCTGGTTTAGTGGCTTACCCAATGCGGGATATTTTGGATAAGAAAAAAAAAACCGGGAATCTCGAGGGTTTCTGAAGATGTCATTAAAAACGAGTAATCATCTTGTTGGTTTCAAAGTACAGGCCCTTTCGGCACTTCATTCAAGACGATATGTTTTCACGACAGTGTTTTGTATATTTGATCATAAATACATTAATACAAACTTATTCAGAGTGGAAAAGCTTTTCTAAACATTCTAAGCCAATGGTCTCGACCGTTACTAGACTTCCCTAGGAGTTCTATATTCAAATGTTTGTTTGAAAGTCGAACAAAAGGACATAGCTAGTGTTCCAAATTCGAAACTTCCGGAGCACAGTTGCGTTCTGAAACCCGCAGCGAGTCCTCGTTAGCATTTTCACATCCATTACGAGTACCACCAGACATTTCTAGAGCAATCGACCATTGTTTAAAATTAAAATTTCAACGAGCATGTTGCTTGTATCCATTAAGCCATAAACAAAAATATCGTCAATTTAATACAAACCTTGATATGTCACACGGCACAGTTTGAAATAGGTACTTTTTATTTTTTCTATTTGTCATCCCAAATTGGACCACATACTCAAATGTTATTATGCATACGTGTTTGGATCATAGAAGATCGTATTATGTGTATCATAGACGCACAGATGCACAGATGGACAGACAACCAGCCAGATAGACAGACACCAGTGATCATATGAGGGTTCCGATTTTTTCATACGGACTTTTCAACAAAGGTATGAACAAAAAAAGGTTTTACACCGATATTATGGGATAAAAATGATTTACTACTGGTGTAACGCCACCCACAGTGAGGAAGATTTACAGCCTCCCCGGGCTCAGTTCCGATATAGCTATTGTTTGTGCTGTACTAAAGAGAATATTATCGGCCTTGTTTAGGTCCTTCAGTTATTGATGACCAGAATTCGAAGTAGTATTAAAGTAATAGTTTGTTTTTGGTGATCATAAACATTTTTCTTAACATTATGATGTACTTATATAACAGCCACACCGGTCTTCAAAGTTAAATTATGCTTGTCGAGGCCAGTCCGTGAATGGGTAACCATCTATTACATACAGAGTCTTCCGTGCCTCGGCAAGCGCCATAAGCCGTCGGTCCCTGCCTGACCATCCTGGCCTCTCATCCTCCCTGGCCATAAGCCGGCTGTCATTTGAACATCTTTAACAGCCGTTACGGGTATCGTTTCTCCGGGATGCGTCGAGCATCATTGACTTGGCGTTTTTTCTGGTGGTCGCCACTGTTGATTCTGGTCTTCAAAGTTAAATTATGCTTGTCGAGGTCAGTCCGTGAATGGGTAACCATCTATTACATACAGTTTCTTCCGTGCCTCGGCAAGCACGATAAGCCGTCGGTCTCTGCCTGACCATCCTGGCCTCTCATCCTCCCTGGCCATAAGCCAGCTGTCATTTGAACATCTTTAACAGCCGTTACGGGTATCGTTTCTCCGGGACGCGTCGAGCATCATTGACTCGGCGTTTTTTCTGGTGGTCGCCACTGTTGATTCTGGCTTTCAGGAGTTGCAGTGGTTGGGAATGTGTGGCGGGCGTGTCCCAATTTAAAAAAATAGCCAGCGGGTAGTCAGAAGCCACAAATCTGACTACAGTCTTTCCACGGGTTACCGTTCTTACCCAGTTCAATACCCTTTCATAGTTACCCTTAAATATTTATGTATCTAACTACGGGGTTTGTAGAATTAAATAACAAACAGAAAACAAGCAATTAGGTAATTCGATTACGAAATGTGTTTCTAAATCTATTGATCGTTAGAATAATGTATAATGCCTGGATTTCACCAAGTCTGGATAATGGTCTTATTTACGAGTAAGTACGTAGGTGATTAACCTGTGTGTGGTCGGAAGATAAGGCTCGTAACAACTAATTATATCTAGCAAATTTGGATCGTGTTAATTGATATAGGGAGATATTTTACTTGCTATAAATAATAGGTAAATTATGAAAGTATATTTTAAATAGCTCTTATAATTTACACCATATTGATGATCTGATTACATATTAGTAGTTATACCTAATAATATTCTCCTCACTCCTCAGTTTTTATCTATTGTTAGGAATACCAACTACATGTTGAATTTAATAGAAGAAGACCAAGATATTTTTTTTTTAAAGATTTTGTATTTAATGTAACAATTCAAAATTGATTACGACGAATATTTCGGCCTTTGGAAGCTCATGTTTGTTGTTGTTGTTGATGACTTGTAAAAATGTAACAATATTCAAATTACGGTATTAATTCTTAATAGATGCAACAAAGCACTCTAGCATGTAAATTGAAGGAATTTATAATACCGAGAGATACTCCAGTCTCATTTCTAATGTTTGTGCCAATACTGCAAAGTCTTAGCAAGTACTCAGCCCGATTCTATTTAATTGATTCAAATGAATATTTGAAGGCTACAGTCGTAACAGTAAGACGGAAGTTCCGTACCAGGCACAGGCGAGCCAGGGCAATTCGGCTACAATGCCGTTGTCATTAAATATACAAATTCGTTAACGTAAAAGTTTCCTTATTTACGCAATGCGTAAGAATCGCGCGGAGGTGAGGTCCCTGTTGGGCGCCAATAAGCGCACAGTGGTCCCATGCTGGGCGCCAAACGAGAGGAAGTAGGGATTCGCTAAGTTATTCATCGTGTTATGCAACACTCCGCGCTAAAAGTTGTCCTTGACTCGAGTGTTGCTGTCGAGAAAATAATTCGCTTTAAAACAGTACGAGTTAGTGCGGTAGCCGAGATACTTACGGATGAATGAACCGAACGACTTTCAGTTTTGTTACTAGATTCTTGTTTAAATTTTAAGTTGTTGTTGCTCGATAAGTAACTGTATTTAAATCTGTACCTATTTACATTTTCCGGACTATTATCTATTGTATTTATTTGTAGGCTGATTTAAAAATCTCCTTGGCAATGTTTCATCTCTAACATTTCTTTATTGTTTCTGAACACAACTTGGTTAACTAACTTCAAACTACTACCCACTGATCGGTAAACATGGCTTCCATTATTTCAAGCAAAGTTTTACAAGCTATTAGGTAAGGAAGAATAGCAACAGGTCGGCAAATTACAGTAGTTTATAGCACGTACACTAATGGCTCACGTAGACTTATTGTTTTTTTACGAGCACCCGTTTAGGTTCTAACTAGCTAGACGATCGCCAATTTAGCACACCTACACCTGGTTTATGGTTACAGGATAGCTTGGTTAACGACTATGTAAAAATAACATTTAAAAATTAGAGTTTGTTATTTTAGTTGATTTATTAACTGGACAATTGACAATATGGTTGACTTACTGTTGCAAGTCCACAGGGTTGTTGAAGAATTAATTGAAGATAATAAAACTGAAACAGTTTTATGATCGGGTTTATGTTTGTTTCATATGGCTATAAACACAATTATTGCAGAAATATATTGTCTAGAATAAACTGGTAAGTTTAACTGGCCTTGTGCAGGAGTCATTAAGTATACTCCATTGCAAATTGTAGGCAATTTGTTTTGCTAGATCGTTATTTAAACGTTCTTTATCTATTTATTTTCAATTTATATGCAAACGAGGAATTGATTCGAAGAACAGCTGAAAAAGTTAATCGAAAAAGTTAACCCTACTTTAGTAAGTAGATACTTAGTTAATTGTTACTTGCTTTGAACTTTAACATTGAATACTTATGAGATGGGGTGTCTAGTAAACCAAAATTATTTTGGAAAATGAAATGAAAACCCAAAAACCAGTATCATGCAAATGTAGATTTATTTATTCAAGGCTTGTGTTTAAATATACCTGAGGACATTTCTTCTTACTTTTAAGCACTGTTCGCGTTTGCATGTCAGTCGCAATTCGTTATAAAAGTAGGGAAATTTGTTTTGTTTTCAACACATTGCTACTGATATGCGATTGTGAACGTAGCTTTAAAATTAGTAGGCCCTCAGAAGGCCAATCCTCATACTTACTATCGTTCAAATTCAAGTCGCAAAGTAATTTCAGCAAGCAATGTAAAAAACAGATCAAAATGGAGGGAAATTACAGATGTTTCTGACAGTTTGCGAATGCGAACATTACTTAAAAATACGCGCATTGCCCGTCAGAAGTATTTTAATCACACATTGGCAACAGCAGGAATCATGGCTTCGTAGATCCGAATGCCTCGGAGGAAGACGTCAGCTGCAAGATGTTCGTCGTGCTCATGCAGCCCTGGTACAGTCCTGGACATGGGCGAGAAGCCGAGGGCGGGAATACCGAGTTCTCGTAGATACCGGCTGTCGGTGCCCCCCGGGAAAATGCAGGGCTTTAGTGTGATTTTTCTGTGAAAGAGAGTAAAAGGGTTTTAAAGGTGGATTTAATTATTGCATTGTATTAGGGGAGCTATGTATCTATTATGGATCTTATTAAAATTAAACGTAACTCTTGACTTATGCTGACATCTTCTGTTAATAAATCATTCAACCAATCGCAGTGTTTTACGAAAGCTCGTTACATTTAAATTGCGTAGGTACTTCTTTCTACAAACTGTGTGTATCTAAGCATTGTGTATAAGTGGAGGTGAAAAGGAATAAAAATAAATCACACTAATATTATAAAGGCGAAAGTTTGTGAGTGTGTGTGTATGTTTGTAACTTCTTCACGCGCAAACGGCTGGACCTATTTTGATAAAATTTGGTGCGCAGGAAGCTGGCACCCTGGATTAACACGTAGGCACCGGTTAAGTAGTACACGTTTTAGTGTATCTGATAAACCGCGGGTAACACCGCAGGGCGCTGCTAGTAAACCCATCAATCTACGATAGACATTATAATACGAAGCGTCACAAGAAACGTTTTTCAAATAACGTAGCAAACTTATATGCCACAACCGTATTATATAAGGTGGAACAAGAGTGGGTAAGAGATTTATTTTTCATTTCCTATGGAACCAGAATTGTTCCAGTTTTTAACTGCGCTACGATTCTATTCGTATCCACTCGTGTTTGAAAGTCGAACACTAGAAACATTCTAGTCAAGATGTCTTGCAGACCCGTACTACGAAGTACCAATATCATCATGATTCCGTCGGAGTCGTGAAAAAAGGACAGTGCTACTTAATTCCGATTTATTTATTATTTATTATATACTTTATTGTACACCTCATTACAAACATAGTAAAAACGTTTAAAATAAAAGTGTACAATGGGCGGTCTTATCGCACAGGGCGATCTCTTACAGACAACCTTTGGATGGACTGAACGAAAGAAGTTAGATTTAGGGCGGTCAGTGTACAAACATCATAAATAATATTAATTAGACACAATAATATAAAATACACACAATACTAAATAATATACAAATAAATGTCAAATATATAAATGGGAAAGGAGAAGAAAAATTATAGTGAGAGGTAATGCTCCTTCACCAATTTTTTAAACGTTGGTAGCGTTTGTGCACGCCTCACATCTATGGGTAATGCATTCCACAAACGAGCAGCTTGAATAGTGAAAGATTTGTTAAAGAAGGATGTGGAATGCATACGAATACTTAATTGAATATTTTCCGATGATCTCAAAGACCTAGAGTGTGTGTCAAAGAGAAACTGAAACCGGTCTTTAAGATAAAAAGGAGTAGAAAGATTAAAAAGTACATTATAAAGCAGAGAAAGTGTGTGGGCATTCCGGCGAAGGCGAATAGGAAGCCATTTGAGTACTTAGTACGAAATTCGGAAACGTGGTCATACTTGCGTAAGCCAAATATGAACCTGATACACAGATTTTGGAGTCGCTCAAGCTTACACCGGAATCATGATGTTTTTAAGACGTCATTGTGTATACTTTATACCTACCTTCATACTTTGAATCTACGTGGTACGAAATTAACTTTTAATGTAGTTGTCTGTGTTTAGGTACGGTCTATACCTCTACAGGAAAATGCGGCCTCATTAGATATTCAACAAATTGGAATTCAGTTATTTTATCTTATTATTTACCTAATTAATTTAAATTGATTGCCATAATTATTTTAGGCACTGAAATATTCTAGATAGCTAATTTGCTGAAATGTTATATTCTGACATATTTCCAGTTAATATTTTCTGTTTTTATGCCCAATAATAAATGTGTGGTTTTATAAATTACTTTCCATTTGAGTTTCCAAATACCGAGAACGCAGACCCAAAAGTTATATAAATTATTTATTACGTGAACCAAAAAAACTTGTTACATGACCCAAATAATCATTCTAATCAACACAAATAAGGAGCGATTCAGTATCATGGTGGAGAACATTTCAATAGAGACAAATTATGGTCACTTCAGATGTTACTACTAACATAGGTAGGTTGAAAAGCCTTGATTGAGACTGACACCTGTCACTAGCCATATTTTTTTGTGAATAAAAATATTACTTCTACGAAAAAATTGGAATTAATCTTGAGGCTTTTCACATCTATACATTATACATACATATAGTAAAAATGTAACGGATCCCTGTCTGTACATGGAAGATATATGAGAAAAAACATTATTGGGACCTTTATCAACGCAAATAGCTACCAAAACAATGATTGTTAGAATTTTTGTCTGTTTATCTGTTTGTCTGTGCGTTTGTGCACACTAATCTCAGAAATGGCTTATCCGATTTAGATGTGGTTTTCACTTATACATTGTGGCAAGCTTCACTTAACATTTAATGTCATTTGTTTTATATTTTCAATTTGTTTTATGTCAATCGGTTCATAAATAAAAAAAGTAATGCCAATTTAAATAATCACGTCGAACATTTGTTAAACTATCTACATATGTCCATCTATTCATTCTCTGTTGAGTAGTATTGACTGAAACTTTACTTAACTTCATAGTCTTAAAATAAATTGTCTGCCCCAAGTAACTATTCCACGCGGACGAAGTCGCGGGCAAAAGCTAGTCTACAATATTTCTCAAATTAAATTAGAAGAAAATAATGTCAGAGCGGTAATGATAGTGACAAACGTTATCGTGTATGCTATCGATGTCGGAGAATTCATAATACTTACATTTGCTTAGCAGCGGCTTTGAAAGCAAGCCAGAAGGCATTGGTGTCGTCCAGCTTGGTCGATGTCACGAAGGGGTCTCTCTGCTCAAACTCAAAAGTTACTCCGTCACCTGCTTCAGCGCACCACCAAAAGTAATACTTGCGACATAGTATTGGACAAAGAGAAACTTGAATTCGTCGAAGACACGGTTTTCCTAGGGATCACGCTTGACTCAAAGCTACAATGGGGTCCTCATTTAACATCTCTTGCAGGACGGCTAAGTTCAGCAGCATATGCTGTCAGAAAAATCCGTCAATTTACTGATATAGATACCGCGAGGCTGGTTTATTTTAGTTACTTTCATAGTATAATGTCTTACGGTATCTTATTATGGGGACGAGCTGCAGACATCGAGTCTATATTTATTCTGCAGAAAAGAGCCATCAGAGCCATATACCATCTTGGTCGGCGCGATTCCCTAAGGGAACTGTTTAAGGATATTAACATCATGACGGTACCTTGTCAATACATATACGAAAACATTATGTATGTTCGGAAAAATATTCATCTTTTTAATAAGATTAGTGATAGGCATAATTTTAATACTAGAAATAGGAATAAATTAGATCAACCCCGATTCAGATTGGCTAAAGTACACACTTCTTTTATGGGATATTGTATTAAGTTTTATAATAAAATACCACGTGAGATTCTCGAACTGAATGAGAAAAAATTTAAAACATGCATAAAACGCACTCTATGTAGACAGGCATATTATAAACTGGAAGATTATATCCTTGATAAAAATGCTTGGCTAAATGCCGGTCCTGCTCCACAGCCTCAGCCGCTTGGTTCCACTAGTTAGGTTTTATATTTGGAAGAGATGCTCACCCTCTTTTATGTCTAATAATAATACTATTCCGCATAATCTTATATTATGTTTGGAATAAACTTTTCTTTTTCTGTATTTTCAGATTGATATTCATAGTTTTATATAATTTAGAAGCAATTTTTATTTCAAGTTCTGTAAATGTGAGAACCCTGGACCATTATGTTAATAGATAGTTTCCTTGTTTGACATGAAATAGCAGGGGCAGTTGAGGGTGTGTCATGCTCACTCCAATGTCTCGCTGATGGTGGCGCGTGTATCGGATCATTCAGTTCCCTTCAAAATGGTTGAGCTGAATGGTGCTGATGCACGCGTCATGTTCGTGAACGGGCGCCGTCAGTGGAGACTGGTCATCCCTTGGTTGCCACTGCCTCATTTTAATATTTCATACTATAAATTGTTTTTTTTCTTTCTTTACATTGTTCTCATATATAGAAGCAACAAGGTTTATGTAACCAGGATTTTTGTAAACATAAAATGATTTAAAAGAGTGTCCGTGGAGTTTCTTGCACGTTCTTCTCCATAGAGATCTACGCTTGCGAACGTGCAAATAGCTTCATGTTTTTGACGGACTGACTTTGACAATTCAAAAGTACCTGATAATGGTTTATTTGAAAATAAATGCTTTGACTTTTGACCAGCGTCTTATCTGGAGGGACGATAAAATATTAACAAGTACGAGTCATCATCTGCCTAGCCTTTTCCCAATTATATTGGGGTCGGCTTCAAGTCAAACCGGATTGAGCTGAATACCAGTATTTTACATGGAGCGGCTGCCTACCAGACCTCCACAACCCATTAACAGGGTAACACGGTACTCCTTGGTAAGACTGGTTTCAGATTTTCTGGCTTCTGACTATCCGTAACGGCTGCCAAAGATCTACAAATAACAGCCGGGACCTACGGCTTAGCGTGCTTTCCGAGGCACGGAAGAGTCTCGGTATGTTAAGATGGTCACCCATCCACAAACCAACCTCAGCAAGCGTTGCTTAACCTTGAAGATCCACCCATGCGGCTGTTATTGTTTAGCCACGAGCTCCTCCTAAAATATTAACAAGTACGAGTACCACTTAATTATCTTTCTTTCATTCATCATTCTCCCTTTGAACTCAATTAATTTATGATTGACACAGAATTACTTTTTCCATATGTCTCTATTAATTTTCTTTCATCAAAACTCCAATCTGACTATAGTAGCCTCTTATTTATTTATTTATTTATTAAAACTTTATGCACTAGTAAAAACACTGTACAAAGGCGGACTTAATGCCTTAGGCATTTTCTACCAGTCGACCTTGCCTCTGGCCTCTTCTCAGCAGGGTACGTTTCTAGGCTTACCAGATGCAGCTGAGTACTAGTATTTAACATGGGGAGACTGTTTATCAGCCGGTCGATTCTGTAAACATGTCGAAGTGAAGGCTTGGGTGAAGTGATCACGAGGTGAGCTGTCAATCCATATAATCAAGATGGAATGACAGCTGTCAGCATCAACATTCCTTATTTAAGGCTATTTTAGGATACTGACTTGTAAACCCTTCACAATTCCTGCAAGTGACTTGTTCTTCTCTGCCTGGGGCAGCTCAGAGGAAACAGACCGAGAAACTCGAAGATAAACAAGAATCTTTTTTTTGAAATTAGACCCTTTTATTATTCAGATTGTAGGTACAAGGTCCTACCAACCCTTCTCGGAAATTCAATGGGTCTTAATTATCTTAATAAGCAACTTGATTTAGTAATAACGATTTTTGGTTTTTGTTTTGTTTGTCATGAGTCAGTTTATAACGGCTTCTCTTTTGCGTTATACCTTAACGGCTTAACGTGCTTTCCGAAGCACGGAGGGGCCTCAGTAAGCACCTAATGGATGGTCGACCATCCTCGGACCGACCTCGGCAAGCATTGCTTAACCTTAGCTCCCGTCATCACATTTATGTTAGGTTTCCTTAACCCCTTTTTTTTAACGATGGGAAATCATCAAATGACTTCTTCCGCTCTTGGTGGAGCGGAAGGGCGTGTCAGACTCTTACTGACTAAAATCCATCCGTGTTCCTTCTAAAGCCAAGCGTTCCAGGGGCGCGATGACTCTTTCGATCAAATTCCGCAACAGGTTTCTATATACCCTGCAGGCAGAAATAGGCCAATTTTGCAACATGGCTACGACATTGACAAGTCTGTGAACGAAAGTTTTAAAGAATAATATAATTTGGCAATTATTTCATAGATTTTCGTCCCACAGTTACCCTATTCTATGAACGGCCTAATCTCATCTGCCAGACCGTTCACAAAATCTGTATTGGACGTATTGGCTGGACGTCATTTAGGCCGCTTATTAAACGGCGCCATTCAGTGAAAAGGCAAGGCCGCTAATTAAACGGTTGAATAAGTCAGTTAGCTACGATATAAATCCTACTTTACCCTACTATTATCCTACTAATATTATAAACGCGAAAGTTTGTAAGCATGGATGGATGGATGTTTGTTACTCTTTCACGTATAAACTACTGAATGGATTTTAATGAAACTTTTCAATAATATAGATTATACATCAGAATAACACATAGGCTACAATTTATAAAGATATTGTGTGAATTGTCCAAAATATGACGATAAGTGTCAAGTAAGTAGGAAAAAATCTACCATCTGGACTGGAAGGACTGGCCTGTTGGTCGAGTGGTTAGTGACCCTGACTGCTAAGCCGGAGGTCGTGGGTTCGATTCCCACCCAGGACAAATCTTTGTGTGATGAGCATGATCATTTGTTCTGTGTCTGGGTGTAATTTGTGTATAATATGTATGTATTTAGAAATATATAAGTATGTTTATCAGTTGTCTGGTTGCCATAGCACAGGCTCTGCCTAGTTTGGGATCGGATGACCGTGTGTGAGTTGTCCCAGGTTATATTATTATATTATATTATATTATCTGCGAGCTATTCTGGCGTGCACTGCCAAGACCACTTGAGTTACACATTATTGTAATGTATGATGACGCTAATATAAGCTACTCGAAATACAAATCCTGCGCAGACGAAGTCGCGGGCACCAGCTAGTAATACATAATAATAATTATTATTATTTGTTTCTATCCATTGGATCATATGATGGTACATTTAAAACAAAATTAAAAAAATCAAATTCAAACCAAAATATAGCCACGAACTCATTTCTTGACATCTAAAAAACAATATGTCAAGTTTTTTGTTCACATATCAATGTTTATAGTTTAATACCTAGGAGACTGGCTGGTCTAGGTCGATTGGTTTATGTGTGTCTTATTAATTTACTCGTGGGAAATCTACCAGCTTTAAACTTTTCGTTACAACATAAAAGCGAATTTAGTATTGTGTGGTTCGCAACAAATAAAGATGGAAGGACTATAAAATTGATGTTTTAGTGTTTAGTGTGTCGTATTATGTTACAAATATATAGATGTATATCATTTTTATATACTACTAGCTGATGCCCGCGACTTTGTACGCGCATATCCCGTTTTTTACCCGTTCCCGTTGGAATTTCCCGTATATAGCATATAGCATTCCTCATGAATGTGGCTATCATATACAAAAATATTTTTTAAAATCGGTTCAGTAGTTCCAGAGATTACCCCCTACATACAAACTTACAAACTTTACCTCTTTATAATATTAGTTTAGATAAAACCAATTAAAAGAGTCCAGAGAAAAGACAATTTTAGATCCTTAACAGATCATCAAGTTCCTTCAAATAGCTTCTAAAAACCTCACATATAAAATTTGGCGTGATATGTTTCAATCCCATGTATTGGGGGCGGGTCTAATTAAGAAAGAAAAAAAAATTGATAACCATAGTATCTACATGAAACATACGCAGTAGACAGAAATAACAATAAAAACAAAAAAAATATAATAAAATGAAAGTGACATATTATGACATTGCCCTTTTGGCGACATATCAGACCAACGGCCGGTCGATTCTGTAAACATGTCGAAGTGAAGGCGTGAAGTAATCACGCGGTGAGCTGTCAATCCACATAATCAAGATGTCACGTGATCAGGAAGTGAGCTGTCATTCCATCATGATTATATGGATTGACACCTTCACTTCGACATGTTTACAGAATCGACCGGCTGATGCTGTCTGACACTGGTTTTCTAATGAACCATTCAAAGTACGAGCCACACTTCTTATTAACTTTGAATTATAGACTAACCGGTTAAAATCCCGACCCCGATCTACTACTGAGAAACCCTAATAACGCTTTGATTTATCTGGAAATTGATCACACACAGCCTCATGATGACAGCACAACAAGACAACGGGAAGAGTGCCCCAAAAACTGACAGCATTGCCACGTTGAATGGCAATGCTGATTTGTTGGCCAAAGAAAAAGCCAGCCCGCTGGTCACGTGAGGAGTCGACTAGTCGTTTTTTTAGTTTTTAGTTCTTTTTAACCGACTTCAAAAATATATCATCCAGCAAACGAAATAAACGAAATAGCGTGTTTTGCTTTCTTGTGACTTTCCAGTGGTGTTGTTAAGTGTGGGGATGGGTACCACTAAAAAGTGTAAAATAAAAAAACTTTTTACAAAAACATACAACCGACTTCCAAATAAATAAAAAAAACACTAGGTACAAAGTATAAAATAACTTTAATTTCGGAAGTCGATGTTAAAATACGAAGAAACAACCAAAACACCGACTTTCGAAATTAACGTTATTTTATACTTTGTAGTGTTTTTTTTTACATTTGGAAGTTGGTTGTATTTTTTTTGTAATTTTTTTTTTTAATTGAAAGATATGCCAAAATTTATCCTAATACGTTCAGCCATTCTGGCATCATTGATCGGCAAACATTCAACCAAACAAACATCCCGACTTTTAAATGTATCAAATTAGTGGGTTTGTACCTACCTCGTTTTCAAACTGTTTCTGGTCGACAGACTGAGCGATGCGTATGTCAAAACTCGCGGACAACTTTTCTGGCACAACATTGTTTTGGATGCCACCCTGTGAATAAAACAGTAGCTGTTATTTTTTTGATTCAGAATATGAATGAAAGTTACCTATGAAGCATTCTTTCATTAACCTTCCAAAATGAAGGTTTTGACGTTATCGGGTTTTTTATATACAGCCCCATTCTATATAAAGTCCCATTAAAATAAATGAACAAACTTTAAGAAATAATTCAGACCACCAAAATAAAGACAATGGTAAAAAAAAATAAAAAAAAACTAACGATAATAAACAAAAAAATGTTGGCAATTTATAATTTTAGGTCAAAATAAAAACACTTTAATCAGTGTTTGTATTGCTTGGAGATTTGGTTAGACGTATTGAAAGCTGTGTTAAAAAAATTCCATCTATTTTAATGAGACCTTATATACCGTCTGCGACTCTTCTAATTCGTGTCCTTCATTGCTAAAGGTCGTCGCGACCGCTTTGGTAGATTCTCTGACAAGTTGCTTCCAAGCCACTCTGTCTTCGGCTCGTCTCAGGGCAGTGAGTCCTTATCGCATTGATCAGATCAGACCAGCGAATAGGTGAACGCCCGCGTGGTCTTTTCCCATATACTTTTCCTACTCTCACAAATTAAATACACACTAAATACTGCAGCAGTACTAAAGTTTTTTTTTTGTTGTGCGTATTTACTATCCCGCTACTGGGCAAAGGTCTCCCTCCTTGTCTTCCACCTCTCTTTGTAGACAGCTGCCAAATACCAATCTTTGCTTAAGTTAAGGAGTCCATCTCTTGCCACCATGTCCGTCTGGATCTGCCGCCATGTCTGATTATACTATCTAAAACCTTATGCATGCAACAGCCCGGTACCCCATTTATTAATATAGTTAAACTTACCGTAGTTTAAAAGTGGCGCCAGTGACGGAAAAGTTGAAAGGGAACCGCTGATCTTGGTATGGTCATGTGAAGAGGGATGAAATACATGTAACTAAAAGAGTTATAAACATAAATGTGGATGGACGGACAGGGAGAGGGAGGCCAAAGAAAAGATGGATGGATTGTGTTAGGAGTGATGTGAAAGAAAAGGGAGTTAGTGATAGCGTGTCGGCTGACGGGACAGAATGGAAGAAAAAACGTGTTGCGCCGACTCCAAGTAACATGGGATAAGGGCAGGAAGATGATGATGATGATACTTACAGAGAGCATAGTTAGATTGACAGTGGTGACGTCACCAATGGTCAAGTCTGGGTTCGCAGCTAACTGCTTCTCTGACTGCTTGCGTAGGTCCATGAATTTGTTTATCATGTATCGTAGCTGAAACAAAAATAGATTGGCAAATAAATAATCTGTAAAATGTCAAAAGCTGTTAAATATTTTCTTTGAAAAAAAAAACAATCATTTTTAATTTTAAAGTTGATTGCCATGATTCTTATTGTGACTGGTGTTTATTTAAAAACAAAATTTTGGATCCCAAAAAAACAAAACAAATTGATATTTAGGTATTGGTAAGACAAAAAACAAAAAGAGATTTTGTCAGAAGTGGGATTCGAACCCACGCCCACAGAAGTGGACTGCGACCTGAACGCAGCGCCTTAGACCGCTCGGCCATCCTGACATATTGAATTAGCTTCAAATATAGTACCATATTATTGACTATGCACTTTATACAATATCTTCATCTGCCTAGCCTTTTCCCAACTATATTGGGGTCGGCTTCCAGTCAAACCTGATTATGCTGAATATCAGTATTTTACGGAAGCGGTTGCCTACCAGACCTCCATAACACAACCCATTTACTGAGTAACACGGTAGTTTTTGGCAAGACTGGAGTCAGATTTACTGGCTTCTGACAATCCGTAACGACTGTCAAAGATCATCGGGACCAATGGCTTCACGTGCTTTCCGAGGCACGGAGGAATCTCAGTATGTTAAGATGGTCACCCATCCAAAGACCGACCTTGGCAAGCGTTGCTTAACCTTGAAGGTCGACCCGAGTGGCTGTTTTTCTTTAGCCACGAGCACAAAGTCATTGAGAAAAAAAAAAATTTACATCACTCCATCTAATGTCAGCTTCAAGGATAGACTTCATATTGTACTAATTATTACCAAACTTGGCAGAATTATTCCAATTTTCGTAACGCGTAGCTAGTGAAAAATCTGGCGATTGTTAAATCTAAGAATTCAGCAACAACAACAAAAACAATTTACCAAACCAAATGGTTTTCTTGCAATTCCGATAATTTCACGGTTTCAAGCAAAGCACGTCTCGATTCTGTTTCTCAGTCTCTGAAACTACTTTGGACCCGATAATTAATTTATTGAGAAAGGTGGGATGGTTACCGAAGTGGTTGCGGTCTTGTAATACCGCAGCGGCCGGTAGATAGTAAAGTTGCAGAATAAGTTTTACTGCAAAGAGCTGCAGTTTTATTTATTTAATAGCTAGAGTGTTGCCACAATCTCGATGGGGATCTTTTTAAAGAATGTAAGGAATATTTTTAATACCACGCATCACAACCAACGTGTGGCAAACGCCTTTAAATTGACAGTGTAGTATTTTGTATGGAAGATTAGATTTTGTTTACGTATTCATTCATGCCAACCAAGCCGGGCGTTAAGTCACTCCTGAGATATAGTGTGGGTGTTCTGGTGCAAGCTAGTTGATTCGTTTTAAATTGAAATCTACGAAAATACCTATAAATAAAAATGAATTAAATCGCTAAATGTGTTGCTAAGCGTAAAACTCGAGAACGGCTGGACCAATTTAGCTAATTCTTTTATTGTTTTGTTTGTTATTGTCAGGAGAAGGTTCCTAGGAAAAAAAATTTTGAAAAAACATTTACATCCGGGCGAAGCCGGGGCGGTCCACTAGTACTTAATACAAAAAGTTCGTCTAAAAGTTCAATTATCCTTTAACCAACTATTGAGGTCGGTGTACAGTCTAACCGGATGCAGTTGAGTACCAGAATTTTAAATGGAGCATCTGACCTCTGACTTAAACTTGAACCCAGTAGATTAGAAACATGATACCCCTTCTTCTTCTTAACGTGTCGGTGGCAAATACACTTTTCAAATTTTATGCTTGGCCCAGTACTCAGCAACGGCAAATCCGTTCGCTGACGCAGTCATAAGGTGACATGTACAGGTGACAGGGCATGCGGCGCAAGACAAGAGGTGGGCTATAGACTGCGGAGCGACGCCACACAAACACTGAAGATCGGGGCCATCCGAGAACCTCCACTTGAGGAGGTTATCTTGAGTGCGACCGACCTGGGTGCGGAGTCTATTTAGGGTTTTCCAGGTCGGCCACGGCAGCGCATTCCCAAGTGGGAGGTTCTCCGAGGGCCCGATGAAATAATCAGGAGGTTTGAGCTACTCTCGCCAAAGTTCACATCTTTCCGAGGAGGTGTTGCCGGTAGATAGACTCACGCATCCAAGAAAACTTCTTCGGCTTTTTAGTCTACCCCTTGGCAAGACTATACTGAGGCCACTTTAATAGGTCTTATTTGACAGCAGGATACAAAATTCCTTTACTATTAAGAGACATTAAATAAATCTCTTCGCACTTAGTGGTAAAGCGATCTTCTATCCCTCTCTACTCCCTGTCTAATCCGACTTCTTTGATTGTCACGAATATAGTGCCAGAATTCTTGGTTTTTGACTACACGTACCGTAACGTCTGTTAGAGATCTACAAAAGACAGCGTGAACCACAACTTAACGTGCTATCCGAAGAACCTAAGCATGAGTTGGTCACCCATCCACGGACCGACCTCGGCAAGGGTTGCTTTACCTTGTCTATGGACTCGGGCGACTGTTATTATTTAGCCTCGAGCTATGATACTTACTTAGATAGAAAAGTTTAGGGTGTCCGAAGCTTTTCATTTGATTCATCAAAAACTCTTTTAGTCTAAGATAAGAATATTATTATACATATTAAAGTACTATTTACTGCGCTGATAACTTTCACGAGTCTACAACTCTGTGAAACGTGAATGTTACACGCGAAAATAAAACTTAAAAGAGTTCATATAAGTTGCAGCAATACCTATATTTCAACGAAATGGAACTTTAAAAACTACTTTAAAACGTCAGTTATATTTTCCAATTTTCCGTCGGCAGTGACAGGCAATGCCGGAAATACTTCATGTAAACTGTACATTTTTCAGAACCGACTGCACTGAAGTAACTTATACCTACGTTTTTATAACTTGTAGAGAATTTTGCTCAGTCTGTCTTGAAATGGTTCTGAACTATTGTATCATTTGAATTTGTAACAAAAGTTAAACTTGCAGAGTAAACTCAAAGTACGAAACTGAAACAAGCGGACAGTGCAAGAGATTTAAAAGCCTACAAAAACAAAAGACGATAAGTAAACGAGAAGGGGTAAACAAAATGACAT
Source organism: Mamestra configurata (assembly GCA_002192655.3). Lineage (NCBI taxonomy): Eukaryota > Metazoa > Arthropoda > Insecta > Lepidoptera > Noctuidae > Mamestra > Mamestra configurata. Next base: position 97,896 of record NDFZ01005452.1, read on the forward strand.
TTTAACAACAATTACGATTGTCAAAAAGTCTAAACGTCCTACACACTTAGATTTTAGACTGTCAATGTCAAGTCATAATTATTTTAAGCCTTTAAAAATAACTTATTATCGCTGATATAATGTTAACTTTCTCGAGACTAAGTCCGAGTTTGCTAGAGATTATATTTAAGTTAAAAAACAACTTTTTTACAAAAAAATACAACCGGTTCCAAATAAAACACTACCTACAATGTTTTTTTTTCCCTTATTTGTTGTGATACTAATTACCCGTCGTAATTTTGCTTACTTGGACAACGTAATGACTTCATCCAAGTAAGCAAAATGCTCATAAAAAACTGCTGAGACACACTGAATAAAATGTTTTCGGGGCCAAATGGCAAGTCTACCGCATCAAACGAAAAAAGAATGACAAATATCGGATCTGAAACCTCGAAGTAATCGGTGTACATGTCACCGGAAAATTGCAGACTCCGTAAGATTGAAATACATCTTGATTTGTTTATTTTTTTTTATTATAATCTTCTTTTAATCTCAATATATTAAAAATTGCTTTCTATACAATAAATTGTATCCAAATTCCAATATATCCGTGTCTTATTTAGAAAAAATAGTTTACAATTTCACGCGATATTTTATAATCTTACGGCGTTTGCCATTTTCCCATGTATTGTATATATACCGAATTGAGAACCTTCTCCTCTTTTGTCAGTTAAAGAATTGTTCTTTAGTACAGTACAGTTTCACTGCTCTGCGTTTTTTTTGTACCACATACAATGATTCAACTACACATACACCTACGGCATGCGCGTCGACATTTTCTCCCCTAACTTCGAGATTATTATAAAAAGTTCAGAAGACAAAGTATTCATATGAGTTAAGTTATCAAAGCACCCGCTAATATTTCGAGCCGTTACATAGACTTACTCAAGTAATTTGATCTTTTTTGGAGTGAAATTAAGTTTGTGTAGACTACGCCTGTAAGAATGAAGTTTTATGTCACAGACGAAGACTCTCAGTGTTTGTTTGTTAGTGTTTAATTAAAGTCTTTAAAAACTCATTCAATTCTTTCAATGTTAGGTACAATAAATCCAGGGCCTCAAGGTCTAAACCGGTGGTCCGGTGTTACGGGGCGTAATGTAACGTGTTACAAAGCGTGCATTCATACAGTCAGTACATGGAAACGAGCGCAAACATGATGCGTAGATATATGTTTTGTTTTACACGGATTTTTGATACGGCGTATATAAAGCGGCATAATATGCTCGCTGCGAATGTTACAGTACGGCCCGTAACACCGGTCAGTACCCAGCTTTATTAGATATTTCCTTCTAGTATTTTCTTAATGTAAGTAGGTTCCTAATGGTATGCCAGTGCCACAGAGGAGTATGGTAGGGGTAGGGGTACATTCAAAAATTATTGTCAAGTTCAAACAGTAACCAGGATTTAAAATCGACTGGTTGGCTTTTAAAAGACTTGTTTAATATTGTTGGTCGAGTGGTTAGTGACCCTGACTGCTTAACCGGAGGTCGTGGGTTCGATTCCCACCCAGGACAAATCTTTGTGTGATGAGCATGATCATTTGTTCTGTGTCTGGGTGTAATTTGTCTATAATATGTATGTATTTAGAAATATATAAGTATGTTTATCAGTTGTCTGGTTGCCATAGTACAGGCTCTGCCTAGTTTGGGATCGGATGACCGTGTGTGAGTTGTCCCAAGATATTATTATTATTATTATTATTATTATTATTATTATTATATAAACTTCTATGTAGGAATGTTTAATTATGTATCTACCTAAATACCTATCCAATTACAACCTAATTTGTTGAAATCTTATGGTGAAAATTTAGGCGATAAATTATGAGCAAGTGAGCTGTCATTCTACCTCATGGTAGAGATTATGTGGTCATGTCACCAGTTTTCACAGTGAAATTTTGACAGCATATTTCAAAAGTTGCTCTAGTGTGTGCCAGGATTAGGTATATGTGAGTAAGTATACCTAATACGTTTAAGGTAATTAACTTATACAAATGTTCGCCCGAATGTAAATAGCGGGGATATATTTGGTCATCTTCGGTAATTATGGGTAGATTAGTTTGCAGTTACAGCAAAGACGGTTTATTCAATTTTCTATTCTCTGATTAACGTTTATTTTAGTTACATAAACCTACATAAAGAAAGACATACTCATTAGATAGTGGATATCTAACGACAATGACATTCATATTTGTGAGCATACAATTCGAAATGATTTAGAAATCGAAGGTTTTAGTTATAAAATCATAGCCTAAGGTAGCCAGAGAAATCGATCAAGAACGCTTACAATTTAAAATTGTATTCGAATTGTTTGTATTCGAATCATTGTGATTTAAAGCCAGGATATGGCCAAAACTCAAGCAGATATTCGCTTGGAAATATGTATCAAGTTAAGTATGTTGATCATTTGTTACTATAAACTTAAAAACACTAATACTGGACATAATTTTAACCTAATAGACACGACTTAGTCGCACCAAGACCATTTGCATGAAGTTTAAACTTTACGTCTGCGTTTATACGATTATTACTTAGGTCTGAAGACGACTTCAACAGTCCTGGAATGTGTTGTAAGTTTTAATGGCAAAGATCCAGGAATTGAAGTAAGGCTAATGGTAGTCCGACTAGACATGCCCTTTTAGTTAGTGCTAGAGGTAATTTAAATTTTATGCATTTTTTAAGTATTACTATATTTTTTTTTATCTTTCTGCAATCCTTCTCCATAAAATATATAGGTAACTGTGCCAAATTACATACTCTCCGTCCGCGTAATTTTCGTAAAATGGGGTATCCAGTTTTTGCTTCTCGTAATATATATACGTTCGGGCTATTATGTTTGTCTTTATTGGGCAGGGAGTTTCGATTACGATAACGTAATTTAGTTATGTCTTCTTTAACCTTTTGAACGCCAGAGCATAAACGCATCGACGCCAAGCCACAAATTCACCGTACTTATTGTCACATATTTGTGACGTTTGGCGTACAGGGTAAAGGTACACGCGCTTGCTTGTCATGTAAACGTGACAATGGCTTGCCCAAGATTAATGGCACAGCCTTACTGTACAGGCGCGCATTATTTAGTTACAACTCGTTGTATAATAACACTGACCCACCCGGGATTTGAACCAGGACCTCATCCTCTAAAACCTCGCTCAACCGTAACACTTGCGACCACTAGGCCAACGAGCCTGACCAACAAGAAATATATATTTTTTTTTTCATTTGGACAGCGTATTCTCTCATTCAGCCGCAGCTACTAAGCAATCAGCTTTTCGCCCTGATCATGGTTGCCCTAATTTGGGCAAAAGTAAGAAAATCCTTTAGGTAATCACACTTTAAAATAATCATAGCATAATGTCCCAAGAGTTGGCGACACAAGCCATTAAAATTTCATACAGGGTCCTCTACAAACATACTCTAATCTGCTTGGATCTGAATATTAATGAAGATGTGAACATATTCATCATGCTTCTTGCCTTTCCCAATTACGTTGGGGTTGGCTACCAGACACACTTGATCACCAGATAAGGGTGAATCATGGGCTTGTTTAACCCTTTTGGCGATTGCTAGTTACAAATTTTTATGAATTTATTATGTCATTTTGCCTAGCCCAACAATTGGGGTCGTCATCCACTCCCACCGTATGCAGTTGACTACCCGTATTTAAAATGGAACGACTGCCTCCATAACATAAAATCTGGCAATACAATAGATACGCCTTGGGAAGACTGGTATCAGATTTTCTGTCTTCTGTTAAAGATGTTCAAATGACGGCTTAACAAGCTTTCAAAGGCACGGAGGAAACTCGGTATGTCATCGATAGATAGATCATGGATGTCCTGCGCGGTGGTCTCCTTCTGCGAGACAATTATCGCGCAGAAGGAGGCTGCGGAAAGGAAGAGAGAAATAACCCCCTTCCGGCCCGCAGCAGGCGCATCGGGCGTCGGAGGAAGGCATTCGCTGCCCTCTTCCGGCCCCCCTAACTGAGTCCAGGGGCGGCGGACTTGGGGATGTCCGTCGCCTCCCATTCATCCGGACCCGAGGTGGCGGCGCGTGGTATTCCGTGCGCCCCTCTTTGACGTAGCGGGGGGAGTCCAACACCTCACTCCCCCCGCTGTCGCAAGGTGGCCCGCAAAGGCGGGCCGGCACCAGCCGGAGATTACGAAAGTCGCATTTGTTCCCGCGATCCCCGGCGTAGGTGGGAGATGGAACACCGGGGTGGTTTTAGTCAGTAAGAGTCTCACAGACTCAGGGGTCTGTCAGACTCTTACTGACTAAAACCACCCCGGTGTGGTCCTCCGCCCCAGGGCGTAGGACATCCATGAGGATTTCCCCCCTATATAAAAAAGGGGTACGCCGATGCGTTTATGTTCTGGCGTTCAAATTCAAATTTAATTAACAATGTCGTCTACCCTACCGTTACCGAAACGTAGGATATCCTTCGCAAACTCTCAGATTTTAAAACACTCCGAGTCTGCGACGGATGTTCTTGATAAATGACAAGTTTTATTCTCAAGATTCTCGGAGAACAGTCATTTATCGTCGGGATCCGACTGAAGTAGAGGAATAGGTATGTCTGTCCATTTACAATCGATTTTTGAGTTTTGAATTCTGAACTAAAATGTTTCAGAATGGGTATTTGCCTTTTCTAAGTGTAGCAAAAATGGTGACAAATATTAGAAGAGGTGATAGTATGTTTTTGAAAATGAACAGCTTTTATCATAAGAAAATTCATTATTAATAGACAATAGGCTCAATATTACAACATTGGTTTTAAACGTAACTAAATGGGCTATACGTGGGTTCCCAAATGTTCAGGCAAAGGTGAATCAAATGGGTTCACCCACCCATTATCAAACAGCTGATTACTGCAATATTTACCTACTATGTATCCACTAAGACTAAGACGACCCGACAAATTTCTATATGAGTCCCAAGAACATTAAAATGCAATATGTAATATGCTTGTTAACAGAGTGTGCTTATAATATAAATTTTATATTTTGTTTCATTACACGTTAGACCGGTAAACTCACGTATCTACATATTATGTCACCGCAAAATTGTGGACTCCGTAAGATTGTAATAAATATTCATTGGTTATAATTTCTCGATATTTTATGAAAATATCGTTTTGTACCTATATAATAAATCCCATCCAAATTCAATAGTTACCAATATAGCCGTGTCTAATTAAGAAAAAAAAGTTTGCAATTTTCCGGTGTCATATATGTATATTATGTAACAGGGAAAATTGACTACCTATCTATTTAATTGAAAAACAAAATAATATAATGCAATTGAAAAACTTAACAAAAAGTATTTTTTTAACGAATAAAGGGAGTTAATTTCGCTAGTGTAAAACTAACTTCTTTGTGCCATTGCAATTAGCTAGATGAGCAGTGTTCGCAGGCACATGCTACCAATTTCGTTTTATTTTGTTCCTTCTCTGATTAAGTTTGCAACGAGTCTTGAGAAAGTTTAGCCGCCGAAGATTTGCCCGATTGTCACGAAACGCAACGAGACTATAAGAACCGGGGGCATGGTATTTGTAAAGGCTTTGTCGCGTGTTGGTAGATAATAGGATTGAAATCATCCGTCGATAACATGTAAGCTTTAGACAAAGTTACCTACACTCGAACAGCGATATCGCCAATCCCTTTTATTTTGACTTTTCGGATATCGATCATCTGCCTAGCCTTTTCCCAACTATATTGGGAACGGTTTCCAGTGAAACCGGATTCAGCTGAATACCAGTATTTTACACGGAGCGGCTGCCTACCAGACCTCCACAACCCATTAACTGGGTAACACGGTACTCCTTGGCAAGACTGGAGTCAGATTTACTGGCTTCTGACATTCCGTAACGACTGCCAAAGATCTACAAATGACAGCCGGGACCAACGGCTTAACGTGCTTTCCGAGGCACGGAGGAAACTCGGTAAGTTAAGATGGTCACCCATCCACAGACCAACCTTGGCAAGCGTTGCTTAACCTTTGATCGGCACGGGTCGGTCGGCTGTTCTTCTTTAACCACGAGCTCCTCACTTTTCGGATATCGATGTCGTTGCAAAATAAAGCCAGTTTGTTAAGAGAATTTTTGCTCATAATATGACGAAACGAGTTTCAAGTTTATGAAAACTCTGGAACTTGCGTAATAATTGAATAAATAGGTACCTACTATTTTTTGCCAGTGGATCCCCTGCGTTATACCACGGGGTAACGACCTAATCCGGACCCATCATCTAAATCAGTTAATTAACAAACAGACTTAGATATCTATACTAATAATAAAGCTGAAGAGTTTGTTTGTTTGAATGCGCTAATCTCTGGAACTACCCGTCAGATTTGTAAAATTCGAAAATTTGTATACACATTCATGATGAATGCTGTAGGCTATACGGAAACGGGAAATTCCTACGGGAACGGAAAAATCTGGATATGTGCGTACGAAGTCGCGGACAAAAGCTAGTTTTTTTATATACGTAGTATCTTGTTCAGACTTGGTTTCGTGAATGCGTCGCGTATCGCGTGCAAAGAACGACATTATCTTTAAAGTAGGTACCTACCATTGAGAATGTACCAAGTACCCAGTCCCTGCACTGGTTTTATTTTGCAAGCACAAATCAAACACATGCAAAATTTTGAATTGATTACGAACCAATTTTGCGGTACCACTGTAGGTATATTTACGGTAAAAACAGCTCCTGAATATTTTAGAGCAATATCTTCGCAACGAAAAAACAATATTCTGAATTAGTAAAAGAATAGACATCCTCAATGTTTTTATCGAATAAATAATCAAGAATCTACTAACTTCTTCATTTAATCCATACTATTTACTAATATAATAAAGCTGAAGAGTTTCTTTGTTTGAAAAAATATTTTTGTATATAATAATAATAATATCTTGGGACAACTCACACACGGTCATCTGATCCCAAACTAGGCAGAGCCTGTGCTATGGCAACCAGACATCTGATAAACATACTTATATATTTCTAAATACATACATATTATAGACAAATTACACCCAGACACAGAACAAATGATCATGCTCATCACATAAAGATTTGTCCTGAGTGGGAATCGAACCCACGACCTCCGGTTTAGCAGTCAGGGTCACTAACCACTCGACCAACAGGCCAGTGGTCAAGCAAGTGTTGAATAAAGACCAATCGAATATCGCTACTGTGGTTAGGCTTTCAAATATTTACTACTTTATACATGTACCTACAGACAGGGTATAAGCTTAACGTGGGATTAATCCAATCAATTTTATCTCAACCAACTTCAGAAGGTACCAAAAAGTTACGTCGTTTAATAACAGTCCTTCATCTGTGACTTTCCATCTTTATCACAAAGTAGAACACTTTGTTAACATATATTGTTTAAATGTTTAGTAGGTATAGTATATCGATACCAAAAATATAAATTAACGTAAGGGACATTTTGGCATTTTGCGTACCTAATCATTTACGCAAAATGCCAAAATGCCTTACGTTAATTGTTGTAGGGGCATTCTGGCATTTTGGGTAAATGTCCCTTACGTTAATTGATACTTCTGGTATCGATATGTGATATTTATAAGTGTTTAAGGGTACAATGGGGTTGGCATATCTATTTAGATAAAAGCCCCAAAACAAAAAAAGAAAAAAAAAACATATCCTGTATACCCTGTATCTAGGATAATTCATTAATATCTAGTGGTTTGTTCCTTTGGGTATTTTGAAACGATTGCTGATGCCCGCTTGGCCCGCTCATCTGAAGACCAAGATTCGGGATCGGAATAGGTAGACTATATTTACCTAATGTTCGTGCAAGTAAGTAACATAGAGTTGATAATACCTCCTGGAAAATCCCGGAATCATAGATGGAATCATGACAATTAAGACCCAGGATTATAAAAAAAACATGAACTGGACTTTGAGTATAGTTACAAATTTATTGATTTGAGGAATCAAAAGAAGAAAGTTTTTTTTTTTTTTTTTTTTTATTTAAAAAAAAAATTGCCCCACACTAGGAATTTCTCCTGTATCGTGGGTGCGTTTACAAACATACAAATTCACATACACAAACAGCCGGACCCGGAACAACTAACTGTAGGCCATACAAATATTTGTTCCGTGCGGGAATCGAACCTGCGACACGCAGCGCAGCAGTCGATCGCTCAACCACTGCGCCAACCGTGTCGTCAGTTGTGCGAAAACAAAGCTATTTAATTTAACAACTTTAGTAGGTACGGAACTCTAAAATCATAAAAGGATTCTTCAATTTAATATTTTTGTTCAAATGTATTCAAAGCGCAATAAGTAATTTGCAATTTCTTAAATCCCGGGATACAATCGTCATGTTTATGATTCCGGGATTTTAGAGGAGGTATTATTATCTCTATGTTACTTACTTCCACGAGCATTGGGCAAATATAGTCTACCTATTCCGAATTTCCGATCTCTGGACATCACTCGTATACCAATCCGCATATTCGATTAAATTACCTATTCATAGCACCTAAGCTAAGCTTACTACTCGTATCAAAATGCATCGTTTTTCTCAATTCATGAACAGACGGTAAAAGTCGTTTGGCAGACCGCCAGCCATGTAAATATTCACACCAATTCCGTTATTTGAAACATCATTAATGCACAGAATTATTTCTACAATTTTACTGAAGACTTTTAAATGTTTGTTTAAGATCTGAGAAGCAATTATTTTATTGTTAAACAAAACATGCGGGACAGTTTTGGGGACTGCCGATAGAAGCGAAAGCTAAAGCGTTCGGTAACGATGACGCGAGTTCCACGATTTTTGTTCACCCAAAAAGTACACATATATTTGTCACCGGAAAATAGCAAACTCCGTAAGATTATAAAATAACTTGAGAGATTGTAAACTCTCGAAAAATTTTATAGTCGCGTCGCAAATTTAAATGTCAAAAACACCTCTATAGTCCTTAAATTTTGATAACTTTTTACTGTGATTGTTGCTGAGACGATATTGCGACTACAATTTCAACGTTGTAAACCGATTTTTAAAAAAAGGTGGATGTTCCCAATTCGGTTTTTTTTGTGTGTTTGTTACCTCATAACTCCGTCATGTATGAATCGATTTGTTTTTTTTTTAATGAGAAAGGATATAAGTACTTTCAGATTGGTCGAATTGGTGGATTGGCAAAATGGTAATTTCATCAAATTCGGTTCTGTAGTTTGGTTTTTAAATCAAAATAGCTGGAAAAAATATTTCATTCAAGTTAACGAAATTGCGTATTTTGATTTATAGGAAATCAAAATACTTTTCAGTGGTGTTGTTAAGTGTGGGGTAACCACTAGAAGTGAAAAATAAAAAAAGGTTTTTCAAAAAAATACAACCTGTGGTGCTATTCTGTAATAATATCACCTTGATAGCATCAATTGGAACGGTAGCTTACTTTATTCATACGCACTTTACCTCCTGACCTTCACCGAAGACTCCAAAAAAAGTGACATATATATATAAGCGATAACGATTGTCGTACTTATTAACCGCATTTCAAAAGTATTTGCTAATGCCATACATTTTGGATTTTTTGACAGTTTAACCACCGCTGGAAAGTCCCTTTATAAAGAGGCTCAGGTCGTATATCTATCGGAAGAAACTCCGCCTAGATATATCATATTCTCTAGCTAGTTTTGGGAACTAAGAGCACATCCAGTTAACAATTCTCTGAAGGTTTGTAACATGACATTTCCATTTGGTGAGGTCTGGCTAAGTCGGTGTGTATGTTAGGTGTCAATCCTCCTAGTCTGCTTGTGTCAAGTGCTAGGGTTTCGTTATTGAAATGAAAATACCTACCCCTTTTGTTCTATTGTTGTTTTGATTGACAACACTGGTTGGTGTCAACCAAAAGTTAGTTAAAAAACAAGCCAAGTGCAAGTTGGACTTGCACATGAAGGGTTTCGTACCTTAAGCCAAAAAAAACATGGGGGGCCGCTTTTATTTTTGAATTTATTTCATTTTTTATTGTTTTTTGTTATAGCGGCAACAGAAATACATCATCTGTGAAAAAATTTCAACTGTCTAGCTATCACGGTTCATGAGATACACAGCCTGGTGACAGACAGACAGACGGAAAGCGGAGTCTTAGTAAAAGGGTCCCGTTTTTACCCTTTGGGTACGGGACCCAAGAAATCAACGAAACCCGTAATAAAATAATGAGACTTTTCCAAAATGGTTAACAAACAAAGAAACAAGGTTCTAAGAAAAAATACAGTCATACGTAGCTATATACGAGCTCACCATATTGAGATAGTCTATTTGTACAAATTTAAATAGTGTATGCCTTATAAATTAGAATTTAAAACTTAATCATTCCTCATTTAATTCCATAGAGGTTGGTTGGAGCAAGGAGAGCCCAGCAAAACCTCTATTCCTGTCTTTTTTTACCTTTTGTAAATAAAGTGATTCATCAAAAAGTTTAGCTTATAAATATGTCAATCAAGGCATTAAGTCCGCCATTGTATATTTGTGCAGCGTTTTACGTGGAGCGGCTGCCTACCAGAACTCCATAAACCATTAACTGGGTAACACGGTACTCCTTGGCAAGACTGGAGTCAGATTATCTGGCCTCTGACTATCCGTAACGACTGCCAAAAATCTACAAATGACAGTCGGGACCACGTCTCGGAAAGCACGTCTTAACGTGCTTTCCGAGGCACAGAGGAGTCTCGGTATGTTAAGATGTTCACCCAACCTCGGCAAGCGTTGCTTAACTTTGAGGATCGACCCGTGCGGCTATTATTATTTAGCCACGAGCTCCTCATCCACCATTGTACACGTGCATGAAGTTTTAAATAAATAATTATATTTCCTACCTTCTCGCCGCTGTTATCAGGCAGCAACAGGGAGCCATGTCCGGACTTGCCGGGGCAGATGATCTTCATGTCTGTAATGTATTCAAATTGCTTAATTAGCAGGATATCTTGCCCGATTACTCCTGCCATAATAACGGCTAGCTGGTACCGAAAGTACCTTGTTAGCGCAATAACTGTTAGCTGGATTGGGCACAGTTTGTATTAATAGATCCTATTGCACATTGATTTGAAGTGGGCGTTTTGTAGAGATTTTCCAGCTGCAGTGGGACAACGTAGACTTATTTGTAGACCTTGTAGAATTTCAGGAAATAAAAAATAAAAAACGTCTGGAATAAAATATATAGAACTGGACAGTTGGGCAAGAGCTCAACTGGATATAATGCCCCCGAGTTGCATGTTTATAACATTCAAAGCTATTGATTGAATCATCACTGATGTGTCGTTAGCTGAAGTTATAAACTCTTTCTATTCTGTCCATTTTTATACGTAAGCCTTTTTAATTTCAATATTACTTAGATATGGAAATAAATCTAAATGTACAAATATATTTCATTGTATTATCACCTGGGTTGGGCACACGCAAGTTGACAGACCACGAGAAAAGGGTCGAAATGTAATTACAGTAGGATTTCCTTGTCCATTAATATTATAATCTTTGCCTCGAATTCAGGGTAGGTATTTATTAAATATAATAAAATATTTCATAAAATAATAAATACCTACCTTGTTATTTGTTTGTAAAAAGTTGAACTGCCATCCCAATCGATAGCTTTTCATAATTAAGTTATACAAACTCTACAGACATTCGTGCTCTTGTAGTTACAGATTTACTGAAATTACTCTTTTTATATTTATTGGTAAGGCACTTCAAAGACTTACTTACTCACTAAAACATACACAAACAAAAAAAAAAAAAAGTGAATTAAAGTGAATTCGTCACTTACAGAAGTGAACAGCACTATCAGAGAACTATTATGATTTATCGACATGTTATTTTTTATTTATTTATTCAAGAAAGTCACATGGAAAAAAATACACGTATCGTCTGCCAAACTGCTGTACAGTTTGTCGCCAGATATCAGATTAATATCGTTAGTTGAATTGCGTATGTCACCGGAAAATTGCAGACCCCGTAAGATTGTAATAAATCTTTATATTATGAAAAAACCGTTTTGTATATGTCACCGGAAAACTGCAGACTCAGTAAGATAGTACACAATCTTTATTAGATTTTAATTTCTCGATATATTATGAAAAAAACGTTTTACACACAATAAATACCATCAAAATTCCATAGTGTCCAATATATCCGTGTGTTATTAAGAAAAACTAGTTCACAATATCACGCAATATTTAACAATCTTACGGCGTTTGCAATTTTCCGGTGACACTTAAAAGTTACAAGTTTAAAAAATAAAGTTAAAATGAGCTCTGTTCACAAATCCAATGGGAAGTACAGAAATATTAAAAAAATAAATGATATTATAAAGAATTAAATTAAATTACAACAATTAAATTACAAACATAAAACTTACGCCAAATAGTCCTCTCGCCATTATAGAGCAAGAACTCCTCAGTGGCACTCGCAAGACCTTCGTCCAACGCGAACCCAACATTCAGAGCCTTGAAGGCGTCAGTCTTGACGAATTCGCCCATTCCTAGCTCTCCGCCTATCTCCTCGTCTGATGACAAAATAAGTCGAATTTGAAACAATCTTAAAAAAATATTTGGACAATTTTCATGACTGTGTAGCGACATCTATACCGCCAGATGCGAACTAAAAAAGATCTGACGACACATAATTCCTGCATCGTGGTATTCGAGTTCTCCGTGCGATTTGATTATAATACAATAATACCGGCTTTTTCCCGCAACTTCGTACGCGCATATCCCGTTTCCACCCGATCCTGTAGGAATTTCGGGAAATCCTATCTTAATCCTAATGCTCCCCTACACTTCCCAAGGAACATACATGATAAATTTCAGCTTTCTACGAGCAGTTTTCGGCTGTGCGTTGTCTGTCAGTCACTCACTAAACCGACAACTTTTAGTCCACAGTAGGTGTTAGTAGCACTAGGTAATTCATTATACAAATATGACAAACAATCCCTGTTATGGAATAAAATTATCAATTGGGTTGTTTGAATACAACAGCCCAAATAATAACCATTGGGCAGTTGCCCACCAGACCTGTTATACTGAAGCATACCTAATATTCATTACGGTATGGTTCTTGCAATACAACAAAAAGTTATTTCTGGTATTTCGGTTTGTTGTTTTCATGTCTAAATGACCTCATGCAGATATGAAAATCACAATCAAATACCTACCATCATCTACTTTCTTGGATGTTTCTCGACAGCTGTGTACAAAAAAGTGCTGCAACAACACCATTGGTCCAATAAGAGCGCTCGATAGATCGCTAACTCACTACTTGAGCCCAGAGAGAGGCTACAATAGACCTAGATACGATGCTAGATACGACCTCATGCTTGTCTAGTTAAGAGCCGCCAAAAGGAACAAGATTTTAGAAGGGTTGTTTTTGTGTGAGCATGGGACTTTAAAGTGGGTATTCACGTCGCCATAAAATAAAGCTATTTTGATCCACTTTAAGCTGTCTTCTTTAATGAAAACAAACACTTATACTGTGGATCTGATAAACAAACACTTATACTGTGGATCACTTGATACTGTGACAAAAAATATAAAAAGGATGAATTTATTCATTCCCACATGCAATAATATGTTTTAATAGGTACCCAAATAACGATCACACATATTATTAGCTCTCAAAGTGATAGTAGAAAAACGGCACCAGTTGTCAAGAAGACAACATGCTAAGAGCCACCCTCTTGAATATCTTGTCATTATCAACTGACCTGGCACAAAAGAAAGATGCAGAGTCCTCTTCAGCCTAAGGCCTTTGGCTTTGATCCTCCTAACAGCCTCGATGTACTGCACGGCTACTGACTTCATGTCCTGCACTCCTCGGCCGTAGATGACACCGTCCTTCAAGTGAGCCTCGAAGGGAGGATAAGTCCAGCTTTTCTGCAGAATGAGGAATGGTTTTAGTTGTGTGTTGTAAATACGAATGGGTAGATATATGTTTTTTTGCATAAAATATGGTAAGAACATAATTAAAAGATCTTGAAATCACACTAATGTTATAAAGGTGAAAGTTTGTGTGTGTGTATGTTTGTTACTTCTTCATGCGCAAACGGCTGGGCCGAAATTGATGAAACTTGGTATGCAGGAAGCTTACACCCTAGATTAACACATAGGCTTTTTTTATATATATACTAGCTGCGCAGGTAACACCGCGGGACGCAGCTATTACTTAATAAATCTACATTTCTTGCAATTTTTTTTAAGCATTATAAAATTAGAGACTTTTGTCGTTAAAATTTAATTAGTTAGGCTTATAAACTGCTTGCAACATACTTCTGGGATGCAAAGTTTGTAATACGGACTTTCCAGAGATTAAATTGTACAAACCAACCATATTATCTCTTTATAATAATTATATAGATTAGTTTCTCGAATGCTTTTGCTTCCATGGTCAATAAAATGACACGAGAATTTCTTACCACCAGTTATACCGGTGCTATTTTTGTGACTTTTTCATACCTTGTTACTTCCCGTGAAGTGGCCAATAATTTCTTGATGCAATCACAATCCTTAACCATTGTATCAAGAAAACTCAAAGGATCCACTTACATACACTTTGCAGAATGAAATTGCCAAGTATATCCTAATTTATTATCATGATTATTTCTGCCAAAGGATCTTTTATCCTTATCTCTAATGATAAAAGCCTGTCTCCTAATCGAGGCTTTTATCTTAAGCATCGGTTTTGTGTTTAGAAAGAAGGCAATTTCCTTGACTTCTAGTGATCGTTGAAACTCGTAAGTAACAGAGCTTCTAACCGTTAACGATAGTTAACTGCAGAAGAGTAATTAGGTTTTTCTGTTAGAAAGAACCTGATTTATTTACTGGACCGGGCTCGGATTGAATGTGAGACGGTAGTGTCGAGACTTGCTGGTGTAATAGGGATGTAGCCTGGGTTTAAAAAAAAATGGTTCTATTCAGTTCGTCAGTTAGATTATCGAAAAATATTGGATAAGTATTTTTAATTTATCAAATCAATAAAAAATACGAATATAAAAACGCATCAAAGATAAGGAGTGGGGGCTTGTGACGTCACTTTCCAGTAAAAAGTGTACTGGTAAGTGACGTCACACGAGTTTACAACGCACTGTCATCGTCTTCATTTTTTGTGTATGTACGTGACAAAAGAAAAAATACGTGTCCGATATCTGACGGACTAATTCGACGTTTTTAGTCAAATACCCTATTTTTTTATTGAGGTAATATAATGACTGTGTAAAGAATGCGTTGAATAGATACGTGAATATCACGCCAAGTTAGAGTAGGCGAGAGATTGTAATGTCGACAAAAGAAAATTAACTCTAGATTATTGACAAAAAAAAACATTTTCTTTTTGTTTTCATTTCATATTAGCGAACCGCTCTAGGTCACACGGTTGCTATTATACAGGGTGATTTTTTTAAGTGTCCGAAACTATGAGGAATATCGAAAGTTACTGAAAAGAGTCTGCAGACCGATTTTCATGATGAAAACTAAAACTGCATCATTGGATTCTTGAAAAATCGGTATTCCTAGCCAGGAATTGAACTGGTTGTAAAAAAAACACACCATGTATTATTATACCATTCGAAAGTGTCGCTAATTACTATATAATAAACTAAACTAAAACACTATCGTTTATGGTTTAGTTTATGTAAAATAAACTTATGTATGTAAGTCGTTTTGTGGCAATTAAATACTTTTCCTTTATTTCTTTCTTAAAATTAAATAAATAAATTTATTTATTTATTTACTTTGGGAAAACAAACAGTTACACAAAAAAGGTACAATACAAGTGTTTAAAAATACAAAATAACATATGTGTAACCCACGACGTTATCCACATTTTAAACACAACAAAATATTACGGGCCAAATTACACACGAGTAACATGAGCGAGATAAAACATAGAAACGATACAATTTTAAAAACAAACCAAAATTTACAAATTTTTGTCTTTTTGTTAAAAAACTAAAATAAATTTTACATTAAAAATCAAAAATTCAAATTAAAATTAATAGCCAGAAATAAAATTAAAATCAAAATCAAAATAAATTCAATATAAAAATGAACATTCTAATAAAAAATAAAGTTAAGAACAAAATTAAAACTAAAATTAAACATACAAATAAATTAAGTATAAAATAATGAAAAATAATAAAATTAAAAATACAATTAAAAAAAAAACAAACGCAGCAAAATAGATAAAATGTCAATCACCAATTAATTGTATTAAAGAGATCTTGAATTTATTAGCAGACAATGTAAACAAATCTAAGTCTCCAAAACAGTATTAAAATTATTTGCCATACGACGAAGCACGAACTCCGGCGTTACTAGCCATAGCAACGCTGGAGTTCGTTGGAGCGGCCAAGGAGGAGACCGCGAAAAGCGGACGTGCGCGCACTTCTCGTCTAATGACAGTCCTCGGGACAACGTAGCTAAGCTTATTAGTAAGATCTATGCAGTCATATCTGTTGTTACACAAGTCATAGAGAAACATAGTTTCTAGATAAAGGCGTCGAGATTTCAAGCTTAACAACTCAATATTCCTGAGGGATAAATTGGAGGAAGTCGAATCGTGGCGGCAGCGACATTTCAGGGCTTTGATGAATTTGCGCTGAACCCTTTCCAAACTATCGATGTATTTCTGATAATGAGGATTCCAAATTAGCACAGCGTATTCTAACTGTGACCTTATTAATGACTTATATAAATGTATATAGGTGTCGATGCGCTTGAAGTCATTGGCACCTCTCATAACAAAACTATACATGCGATAAGCGTTATTTACAATTTTTCTAATATGCTGATCAAGGTGTAACTTAGTATCCAATAGTATTCCAAGGTCCTTTACTGACTTAACTCTTAGCAACATAATGTCCTGTAGTGCGTAAGTATTACTTATAATATTTTTATTTTTTGTAAACGTAATAGACACGCACTTAGATGTACTCAACTGGATTTTATTTTCTACACAGTAATTACAAAATCGATTAAGGTCTTCTTGTAGTAGTACAGTATCAGTGTGGTTATGAATTGGTCTGTAGATTTTGAGGTCATCCGCATATAGCAAATATTTTGAATGTGTGAAGCAAGCTCCAATGTCGTTAATGAAAATGATAAAAAAAATAAAAATAAAGGCTAATTTTCCGGGTGGTTGGCACGCAGACAAAATTGAAGTGACAGTGACCGCACGTACCTACTGTAAATGGGTCAAAGGCAGCATTTAATTATAATTGTAACAGAGAATATATGTTGTAATGTGGCTAATGTATAAAAAGCCAATGACCGTTTTGCGCGGATGTGACATACCTACAGCAAGTATTTAAAATAATGATGTAGCGGCATCAATGCCACCACATGAAAAACTAAGAAGCGAATTTTTTACGGCAACAAAAAGAACCGCAACACCATCTACGACGAACTACCAACGAAATCCTGCATCGCGCAAGCAAAGTTCTCCGTGCGATTTGAAGATATACAACAGTCCGAATATCAACTATCGGGCAGTTGCCCACCGGACACAACAACCGTCTGGTAGGCGGATCCTCCCAGTTTAGTGGAGGTGTGCGGGACTTTACTTCCTATTCCGCATACCTCTATTATGATACTAAACTAATAGCATGCTTGGGTATCATGCTTCGTCGGCCGCATCCCCCTCACATCATTCCACACCTCCAACACAGGCTTTAACGTTTCCCGAAATCTAAGTAGATAGCCGGTACTTAACCAAATCAGCCAGCGCGGGCAAAGCCGTGGGCAATAGCTAGTTATTTATAGTTATTGGTTTCAATCTGTTTTAATTTGACTGTACTATATAAGTGCGAGCGAGTTGACGACCAAAAAAACGCGCACGCGTGAGTTTCATACTCGCCCATTGTTTATGGTATGCGTTATATTATCTACTTGGCACAAATAAACTCTTTTTATTTTTTGATGACACAGTTTTTCACAGTGTCCACCTCAAATAATACAACTTAAACATAGTTATGAGCAGACACCAATTATAACCTTCTTGTACATGTAAACCCTGGGTTTATTACAGTTCTTACCCAGTTGCTTGTACTAGAGAATATCTAGTGTAGCGCTAGTTTATTACAGCGCGGTCTATTGAACAAACAATCTAGTTATCCGCCATAACAGCAAGTTTGTCAATACAAACAATGTTACCTATTTGTTAAACTGTTAACACAAACTGCAGAGTGTGTGATATTAGAATATTTCGGTCACGTCTCTCACAACTTTGTTCGCAAACACACGTTATAGAAACGTCAACCAAGGGATTCTGTAGATACGGAACATGTCGAAACGTGGGCACACTTTAAAATAGTTTAGTTGAAGTAGAGTAGTTCTAATGCTAGCTACATTATCGCGCGAATATTCGCGTCGCGGAATCGCCTGGCCATACTTGTTGCGACAGCGCAAATCTTCGCGTTATCACGACAGTGTGGCCGCGGCATAACCGGTCCCGTCAAAAATATTGCGTCAAAAAAAATCGTTTTATGGAAAACGCAGTGATGCGTAATTTTCTGAATTTTACCCGACTGTCCCAGAATTAGGGTAATGTTTGTTTACATAATAAATGTAATAATGCGTTTGTTTAAATTATAAAGCTAAAGTGTACTCATTGTTGAGAAGCATTATAATAAATAAATAAATAATCTCTTTTGCACAAAAGAACCATCTTGAAACTGTGGTTATGTTTTAGGAAAACGTATTATACCTAATAGGTACATGTTCTTATACTTATAGAATCAAACCGGCATCCTTTGCGAAAAACATAGTGTTGCGAAAAAAATAGTGCAATGATTAATATTGAAGGTGGTTCTTGGCAATGAGCAATAAAAGCTCACTGTTTAGGTTAGAAAGTCCTCGGTTTACTTGAAACTTTTGAAACTAGGTTACTATAAATTTAATTTTAAACTGCGCTAGTGGGTTTAGCGCCTGGAACATCTTAATCATTTAGAAAGGAGCATTCTTTAGGAATTTATTCACTTACGGATCCTTGGGTAGGCATCAAAAACATGAGTACTGTAGACTACCTGGTACGCATCAGCTTCAGTTTATAGGCTATGGGATGAAACATTCATAATCCAAGTTAAGATTTTCATCATAACTATTTCTATTCATTTTTGTCTGTCGCTAATTAAGAGAAAATAGTTATTTTCATCTGAAAGACTTTAAAATATTTAAAAAACATTAACGTTTTAAAAACTATGATTCGTTCGGAACCCTTTACGCGCGAGTCCGAATGGCACTTGGTTGGTTTTTTTTTATATTACAGATCAGCCACTATTATCTACCATCGCGTGGGTTGTCAGTTTGATTGCCATCCATCATCAACTACCTAGCCTTACAATCCGGATTCATCTGAATAAAAATATGGATACTCACCTCAAACACTGGCACCACGTCCATGTGAGAGTTGAGCAGCACACTGGGCAGGGTCGGCTCCAGGCCTTCCCAGGTCATCACCAGGACCGGCTTCTTTGGCACAGGCTCGTGCACTTGAACTGGGAGCCCCAACTCTCTGGCCTGGCCGCGGAGGTACGTGATGCATTCATCTGGAATTGATAAACACGTGACATTAGATGTTTGTCGTAGCCTTGGGCTTTCTTTTAAAAGTTATCGGTCGTATACATCGTCTTTTTTTTTCTTTAAGGATGGGAAATCATCAAATGACTTCTTCCGCTCTGGGTGGAGCGGAAGGGCGTGTCAGACTCTTACTGACTAAAACCCACACATGTTTCTTCTAAAGCACTTTGCGTTCCAGAGCCGCAGTGACTCTTTCGAACAAATTCCGCAACCCCGGCAGGCTCTGGCCCTAGCGGGAACCGGCTGGAACACAACGCGCCATCAACCCGGGCCTGGTGGTGATCGGACAGCGAGCCACCCAACGCTAGCCGTCCGCAGGCCCGCGCCTACGGTGGCCGGAGATCGCCCTGCGACTTCCGACGCCCTGGGCGTCTTCTTCTGTAGCAGCGGTTGGGGCGAAGGCCTTGTCTTTCCCTCGCGTGGCCCGCCTCCTCCATTACTGCTTCGCAGAAGGAGATGACCGCTTCCCAAGCCTCCTCGCTCCGGACCATGGGTTTAACCAGGGCCGGACGCGAGAGGTTGCCGCCGCCGATCGCCTCAACGAGGAGTATACATTTTAATACATTACCAGTAGCCAGCGATGCAAAGGAATTTTTTAGACGCCATATTTTAGACTATTTTTAGTTAGTTATTTTTTTTATTTAAGTGTTTATATTATAACAGGTAGTTGCACATAAATCTATAATAAATTATTGCAAAAATAAACTTGACCATCCCCATACATCCAGAAACAAATTAAATTATATTTTTACTGCAATGCATGAATACAAAAGCATGAATACACCCGCAGAGGTGGCGCGGTGCCCGGTGGTCTAAAAACAGCTCGAAAGCGCTATTGTATAGTGTATACCCGGCCTTAATGCGTCCGCCGTTGGTCTGTCCTCCCTACCCTCTCCTCTAGTGACGAGGCTTTACACCAAATATAACAAGCGAATACCTACAGTATTTGTATGAGTATAGGGCTACCATCACCACAATTGCCGACGCCGGACAAAATCTTAAAAACCCCGGACATTTGGATGAAACTGAATATTTTTCCCGAACATCCCCGAAAAAAACCTCGTTTTTTATAGATAAATAAAGAAAACATTTTTTAATAATCTATTACAGCTTGTTTGTTTGCTTATCTTTTTAATTTTCAATCAATCGAGTTTCCCTTGACACAAATAGTGTCCGGGTTTTACCAGGACAACCCTATGTATATGAGAGGAATAAAGGCGATATTGGAATAATATGAGATCGGGTTTTTATAAATTGGTATCGTGTTGAGATTTTGGAAGAACATGAGAAAAGCATAGATACGAAAATCTATGCGGTGCCACTCCCCCGTATCTTTTTATCGAATTTTAAGCTATTGAACAGGACATAATTTGTATTTTTTTCTTCGGTCAAAATGCACAGATGTTGACTTTTGAAAGAGAGAAAAATTAAAAAACGACTGTCCCCTTGTTAAACGCGCTTGTGCATAATTTGATATCAGTAATTAATTTATCTTCTATTACCTAATCAACTAGCTTTAAATTGAATCGCCACTTAGAACCATTCTTCATTCTTGAAACTATCATGTGATGTGGAATCGCACGTCTACATATCGCACCCCCGGTGCGACACTGTCACTTAAGCAAAAATATTTTTTTTTCAGAGAAGCATTTAAATCTACGAGACGAATAGCTTATACTACAACGTCAAACTATGTGTACTACGAAAGTAACGTTATCGCACCAAGTAAAGGGGTGCTTTAGGACAGTTATTACATAATTATAAAAACCTATTATTGCAATTTTTGCATAAGTGACAGTGTCGCACCGTGGGTGCGATATATATAAACCTAGGTGTACCCATTTATGGAGGAAACAAAATTAAAGAGAAAACAGACACAATGCGGCCATTAATCACGGGTGTAATAAAATTGTACCGTTCGCCGCATATTGACATTTGTGGGAAGTTAACACAAATTAAATGGTTTCACTGCTATTATATTGTGAACATTTTGCAGGTCTATTTAGGTTTATTTAGGTATAATATGGATCAAGGTCTGAATTTTTTTTTTTTTTTATGACGGGATGATCAGTCTAAAAAGACGACTGTAAAACTCATCTCACTGCTTGTGATTGGCTGGCTAAAAGGCAACAGTCAATCAAATCACCTGACATGCTTTTTGTTGATTATTATAGGTAATTATTATTTGTATCTGTATTGAAGTGAAAACTTCTTTAGGCGCGTTGAGCACTTTTAGGGTGAATAAAAATCATGGAACTCGCGTCATCGTCATCGAACGCTTTAGCTTTCGCTTAGTTTACACTTCTATCGGCAGTCCCAAAAGACTGCCACGCATGTTTTTTTTCTTACTACTAAGCATGTCTAAAATTGATTCAGTAGTCCATTCTAAGTAAACTGATTTCACTCAGACCAGGCTTTAAAACGTTGTTATTGCCTATAATAATTCAAATATTCAATTTCCAACGTACGGCCGGTCCTAATAGATATCATAAAGATACCCTGGCTAGACCGCCGCAGATTACACACAAGTTATCCATAAGATATGCAAGCCATTCTACCGGACATGTTTACCGCCAGTCCCCCATACGTGAAAGTGTTACCGGATCCGGTAGCCATTCCGGCCCGGTTTTAAACCGCTAATACAATGAAATACGTACCATAATTAACGTTGGGGTGGACACTACGGATCCTCAGGTAATTCCGTAGATTGCTCACTGCCGGATCCGACTCGTAATCACTCGGCATTTTCCGGAAAAAGAATGAACTTTTTAAAATTAGAAATTGACGTAAGTAATTTCTTCGGTAGCGTTTGGCGGGTATTCGAATGTTACTGGCACTTTTATAGACCATTTATCGTAATATATTGTACTTTGTATATAAACCGCAAATATTATTATCTTTTTTCTTTGGGAATCGAGGAGAATGGGGGAAAATAGGACACCAATATTTAAAAAATTATAGTTACTTATACAAAATTTTGTCAACGAATCATTTTACTTCAAATCCCAACTAGTAGTTAGGTTAGTACGTCAGTCTTAAATAGTTCTTGAGCAAAACTCTGCTTCAATTTGAGTTTTCTTATAAACACTAGCTGTAGCCCGCGACTTCGTACGCATATCCCGTTTTTTTCCGTTCCCGTTCAGTATAGCCTATAGCATTCCTCATGAATGTGGCTGTAATATACAAAAAGAATTTTCAAAATCGGTTCAGTAGATCCAGAGATTACCCCCTACAACCTCACAAACTGTACCTCTTTATAATATTAATATAGATATAGGTTAATTATTACAACAAGAACTATGTGGGGCTGTTCGAACAGATGCAATCTACTTTAATCCAATGTTTATTTTATTTTATTGACATGTTATTTATAGTATTGCCATTAACTAACTATTACACAATCAGATATGATATTTGGATCATTCATAATATGTCAGGATGGCCGAGCGGTCTAAGGCGCTGCGTTCAGGTCGCAGTCCACTTCTGTGGGCGTGGGTTCGAATCCCACTTCTGACAAAAAACTTTTTACAATTTGTACGTGTCACGTATGGGACACGGAGATAAAAATACACAATAATATTAAAGAATAATATTTTTTATAATTTATATTTATTATGTTTTATTGGATTATGTTCAAAAGAAAACAATTTTTTCATCATCATTTATAAATATATTTTTTTAATATATATATATGTATATATTTGAGTTAAAAGTTTTTATTTTTATTTGAAGTGTAAATAGGTAGTTTAGTATTTAAAATATGAAATATACATGTTTATTAATAAACTGACTTTACTAGGTAGGTATAAAAAAAGTAAGTATATTATTGTCCACGTATTATTTTAATAAATCATTTAATTTCTAATAAAATTATGCTACGGCATCGGCAGCTTAATTTTACATATGCAACTAGTATCAAAAGTAGATTAATACTATTATTTTTACATAGGTAGGTTACCTACATCCATTGAAAATTGATACTAAATTATTCTATTCAGTTCTTTGCTTTTCAACCTTTAATGTAATAAGTAAGAATACATTTATATCAATTAAGATAAGTGTTATATTAATATTTTGCTTAAAAATACGTAAGATTTAAAAAAATAAAATGACAATTGACTTTGAAGAAAAAAATGTATACAATTGAGCCTTTCGATTGGTAAAATTACATTTTTTTTTCTATTTAGCGGGTTCGATTCCCAGTTCAGACAGGCGGTTATTTAAAATTCTTTGGATGCAGTTCGTATTGTTTTTAAAATAAAAATGAAGTCTCTATTCAGATTTTTTTCTATAACCGGTATTTGAGGTACCTACTTTCCCTCCATGTGGCAAAGTCTTCGGACACCTTGTATATAGTCTTCCTTGATAAATAGGCTATACAATATTAAAATATTTTTCAATTAATAATAATATGATAATAAATAAATAAAAAAAAAACAATTAAAAAAAAAAAAAAATATATATATAATGTATATATATATATATTTCGAATTTATTTCTGAGATAAGCGTGTTAAAACAAAGTCTTCAGCTTTTTAATACGAGCATATAGATAGTATAGGTAGATGCCAAATTGGTCGCACCTCCTCAAACAAACAGCACAATATCTAGCGCCTACAACCGCATACTGTACCTACAACATTTAATAAAACAGGAAACTAGGACAGGAAACAAGTGGGTACCACTGAACTGATTGTGATTACTGACCTATAATAGTAGATACCTACCTAACTACTAATATTGTAGAAGTAAGTAGATATAATCCTGCCAGGGTTGCGGAATTCGGAGTCGAAAGAGTCATCGCGGCCCTGGAACGCAGAAAGGACAAGGATGGGTTTTAGTCAGTAAGAGTCTGCCGCCCTTTCGCTCCGCCCAGAGCGGAAGAAGTAAAAAAAAAAGTAGAAAATAGTAGATATAATCACTATGCCTAATTGAAAGTTTTGAAGACAATATTTAGGTACAGTCGAGAGAAAACAGAAACTAAACGCACATACCACATAACGCTTGAAATGAAAAATGTGTACTACCAAGAAGCATTAAAGTATGTAGCTACCTTATCGGGAACAATTGAGTTTTTTTTATTCCAAATTGCGTTATTTTCTAGCTCATTAAGGGCGCGTTTCCACCAGAGATGTGCAAGGATGCGTAGCGAGGGATATGTTTGTTAAGAACAAATAGAATCGCTTCATTTACCTAGCCTCGCTAGCGCTACACAGGCTAGGTAAATTAAGCTTTTCTATTGGTTCATCCTCGCTCTTCTCTGGTGGAAACGCACGCTAAAGCAGGTCAAGGAAGTGTCTCCTATAATTTGTGAGTCGAGTGCCATACATTTATTTCGAGTAAGCTGCCTTTAAACCAAAAGACGTTTAAAAAAAAACAAATCTTGATTTTTACGACACGTATTTCCAAAGATATTTGCGTTTTTTTTATAAATTCTTATTTGAGAGATTAATTCGTTCTAGAGATAACCGAAAAGTATCAGTTCAGTTGATCCAGAGTGGAGTTGATTGCTCACCATTTGGACGTGAGAAGTGAGAAAATTACCACAAAATCTTAAAAACTTCTATAACTCGTAAACAACTAATATGGATCCAAGCTATCCGGGTCAAAATCGTTGAAAATTATCGCAAGAACTACCCATTTCAAGGACTGCTCTTGATTACCAGTCACCCTGTCTCATTTCATCCTAATATCTATATAAAATTCTTCCGTTACTGAGTGACTGAGTGAATGACTGACAGACAACGCACAGCCGAAACTACTGGTCGTAGAAAGCTGTAATTTGGCATGTAGCTTCCTTATACTCCGTAGGGGAGCACTAAGAGGATTTCCTGAAATTCCTACGGGAACGGGAAAAACGGAATATACGCGTACGAAGTCGCGGGCAAATACTAGTAATTTAGTATCTAACCCAGGAACCCAGGGTCCGAGTCGCGCTTGCAACCACTACTCCATCGAGGCAGTCGGCTTGTTTTATAGTTTCCGTTGGTCCATACATTTAATTTAAACAAGCTTTGTAAACAGCACGATTTAGATCCGTTCACAACTAGTGTGTCCTCAGCCAGGAAGTGTTTAAGCCGAAACTTTTTCATATAAGTTGTTTAACTTTAATTTAAACAAGCTTTGTAAACAGCACGATTTTGGACCGTTCACAACTAGTGTGTCCTAAGCCAGGAAGTGCTTAAGCCGAAACTTTTTCAAATAAGTTGTTAAACTTTAATTTAAACAAGCTTTGTAAACAGCACGATTTAGATCCGTTCACAACTAGTGTGTCCTCAGCCAGGAAGTGCTTAAGCCGAAACTTTTTCAAATAAGTTGTTAAACTTTAATTTAAACAAGATTTGTAAACAGCACGATTTAGATCCGTTCACAACTAGTGTGTCCTCAGCCAGGAAGCTCAAGCCGAAACTTTTTCATATAAGTTGTTAAACTTTAATTTAAACAAGCTCTGTAAACAGCACGATTTAGATCCGTTCACAACTAGTGTGTCCTCAGCCAGGAAGTGCTTAAGCCGAAACTTTTTCATATAAGTTTAACTTTGACGTAATGATTTTATGCAGTGCGAGCAACATTGTAGTATAAGTAATAGTTAGTCAGTAACTTGATGTAAATGTCCATAGAACTTACTTCTTTTCTGTTTTCAAAGTGGAGACTTGTAATTGGCTGACAGTCTTATATACTGATCTTGTCCTGTCTGTCTTAGCAGCTAGTCTTCCATAGTGCTTAATTAAAAAATAAAATCCCCCCGCTGGACATAATTCTCTCCAGTCTCTCCCAACAGCGATTCAATTAAACATAAAATGAAATTCTACAACGCGTAGAGCAATTTATCAACCTTATCACTGCGTATGTACTTACATGGTGTAATGTAATGTATAGTTATGTACATCGTGTTATCTGTCGTGTCTTATCTATTGCGTGGGTGACATTGCCTAGTTTTCTTTTACATTTAGACTTTTTGAAGTGATAACTTCTTATGGGAGGGTAAACCGCTTCGTAACGTAACGCGTTACGGCGCCAGTCTGTCTGGCTTCCCTTTCTCTCAAGCATACGGCAGCGGGAGGCAGGCTCTTCGTCTCTCACTCTAACCCACAGCTCTAGTCGTATTTTGGACAGACGCTTCCCATATTAAATAGTTCAACTAAGATTAGTTTAAGTTATCACTTCTGTCGGGCGTCCCGAGACGCACACGCTTTTTTTTTGTTTTAAAGTAAATAGATTGCTCTATGCAAGCATCACGTATGTTTTCAAGGTTCTAATGTGCAGTCAGGGAAAGAACTTGAATGAATATAACTGGCACATTATAACACGATAAGGAGAAATTCGGCTGCTTTGAGAGACTAAAGAGTTCCAAGCAAGTAAATTTTCAAGCAGTCTGGTGTAGTTTGTGGCATTTATTTTACCGACTTCAAAAAAGGAGGAGGTTCTCATATCGGCTGTATTTTAAAAAATATTTTTTACCTCATAACTCCGTCATTTGTGAACCGATTTGAAATAATATTTTCTCGTGTGAAAGTTTGTTTGTTCCGAATGGCCCCATAGAAATTTCATCAAAATCGGTTTGGTTGTTTAGTCAAAATAGCTGGGGAAAATAGAAAATATATCATCCAAGTAAACGACATTGCGTGTTTTGCTTGTTGTTAGGTGTTAGGTGTAGGGTACCTACCAATAAAAAGAGAAAAATAAAAAAATATTTACCAAAAAAAAACACAACCGACATCTAAATAAAAAAAAACAAAAACACCGATTTCCGAAATTAAACTTATTTTATACTTTGTAGTGTTTTTTTTTGGAAGTCGTTTGTATTTTAATTTATAATCTCAGATTTGAATTAATGCTACCAGCAACATGCTACAACTTTTGACAAAAAATTAAAACCGACTTTGATATGAAACAGTGAATGCGTAGGTAAATTTTCC
Source organism: Mamestra configurata (assembly GCA_002192655.3). Lineage (NCBI taxonomy): Eukaryota > Metazoa > Arthropoda > Insecta > Lepidoptera > Noctuidae > Mamestra > Mamestra configurata. The sequence goes on from NDFZ01005452.1 coordinate 125,447, forward strand.
TGAAGTCTCATTTCCAGTGAATGAAAATTAAAGTCACCAGTTGGCGCTGCTTATGACGTAAACATGACGTTGACTTCAACAGCAACTATTATAATTGTTGCGAAACAAGCAATTTGACAAGTGCCTGGGTGTACGTCATTTCAGTAACCCCATTCTTGTCCAAAATGGTAAACAATTATTTTTCCTTAAGAATCACGAATTTCCTGCACATTATAACTTCATAAAGAATGCTCGAAGTGCTAGGTGGTACCAATGCACCGTTTAACTTTCATGCAATAACTATTATTTAAGGCGAAGTTGCAATATTTTATACATTTTGAAACTCATGAATTATTATTATAAATTAAACTAGCTTTTTGCCCGTGGCTTCGCTCGCGTTAAAGTAAAAGCCTATTACCGTCTCCAGGGTCTCAGCTATCTCTGTACCAAAATTCATCAAGATCGGTTCAGCGATTAAGCCGTGGAAGCGTAAAAAAACAAACAAACACACTTTTTATAACATTTATTAACATAAGTTCTAGTTAGGATTACCGCCTCGATAAAACATTAAGAAGAAGACACTAAATCACTGTTTAAAACGTGTTAAAAACGACCCTTGCTAAGAGAATCAATACGAATTCACGAAACCATGTTAAAATAATACATTTACGGCCATAGCTTTGTGAATTAAGGATTTCGCCACAGCATGGCGTCATTTTAAAACAATGGAATCATAAAACCGTTATTTTCATTTGAATGTGTTCCAAATATGAATGTTTCGTGACTACCCGCGGTTTGCAGCACGCGAGTTGAGATGTTAAATAATCATAAAAGTTCTTGTGTGAGGTTATGTTTGTTAACCAGATTGTTAACGTTGTTTATTTTTATTTGACTATTACGATAATTTTGTAACTAGGGGCGTTGACCTTAATGTGGCTATGACCTTGTACTTGTAATTGTTGTCATTGTTTTAAAAATAGTGGCAACTATGAAGGGCGGTGTAAGAATACTTATCTAAAATCCATTTTGATTGACCAAATTCGTTTAAGATTTGCAGTCAGTTAAAAAAATGTTATGTCTCCAAAGTGCTGTTTTCATTTTTGGAAATACCTATGTAAACTTCGTCTGCAATACAAGACGGGCCAAGTGCGTGTCGGGCCACTCGCAGTGAAGGGTTCCGTAGTTGCTAGTCCCGTAAACTATGACCAAATAATTTCACTGTACTCTTAAGAACACAAGGTTTAGGTCATTTTCTATGGAATTATTACCTACAAAGTTTTTATTTATCCAGTTTCATTTTATAAGTTGGTCGACTTTTACTCATTAACGTTTTGAGCCTAGTAAGCAATGTTAATTTTCCTTTTAAATTCGTTATATATGCTACTGTACCATCATTTTTTTCACGTCTCCAAAAATAACCGTTCCAGCTGGCTGAGGGAAGGCACATTTGAGTCTAACAAAAACAAAATGCTTTGACTTTGCTAAGTATCTCTGAGCTAAACTGCGGATAGACAGGCAGATAGACAGACGGTCATGGCGAAACTATAACGGTTCCTTGTTCACTACGGAACCCTAAAAATGGTAGGTACCTAATAAACTATTACATTTTTGACCACGCCATCTACCGGCAGATTCCAACATCAGAGCGATCAACAAGTGGTCGGAAAGTTCGTGAAAAGCTTCGTGTTTCAGAAGCGCTTTCAGTTGAATGCTGCCACGGCTTTAGTATAGATGGCGCCACTTTAAATTTGTTCACTTTCATTCCGAGGCAACTGATATTAAATTTCTTTCCCGTTGGTTGGGGACTGAGCAATTAATGAGATTGACGACAGATGGCAGTACTGGTTTCTAAAAGGTTTTGTTGAGCAACTCTCTTGCCGGCAGTCTCGGGTAGGCAGATTGGCCAGGGAGGCCTACCACAATAGGTATTTTAGAACTCTCTACCTTATATAATGTAGGTAACAATTTAGCTCTGCCTAGTTGTGACAAAATTAATTTCTTCTATCCATAACATGTTGCTTTTTGGATATAATATTATCTACTTGTTTTTCCAGATAGTTTCTAAATTATTAGAATAGTATTGAAAGCATTTATTCGATACAGACACAACAAGCACGTAGTAAATGGTTTAGATTAAAGTAAATAGAAGTCACTCTGGCAGGCCTTAAATTATGGAAGTTACACCATCATCATCGTCATCAGCTGGGAATCATCGACTGCTGGATTCATACCCACCGAGAGGCATAGCAGAAAGGAATGCAGGGTTCATACCCTGCTGCGGAATTTGTTCGAAAGAGTCACCACGGCCCTGGAACGCAAAGGGCTTTAGAAGGAACACGGATGGGTTTTAGTCAGTAAGAGTCTGACACGCCCTTCCGCTCCACCCAGAGCGGAAGAAGTCATTTGATGATTTCCCATCCTTAAAAAAAAAAAAAACCTTTCTGCCATGCCTCTCGGTTTAGTGAATCCTACATTGAAGTATATCCCATAACGACAGGTTATGAGTGACCTCGACATGAGAGATTTATTTATTTGGTGTATATATACCTAGGTACACCAAAATACATGTTACAGTACTCATAATATTTCTTTTTACATTTTATAGTGTAGCCTTAATTAAAGGCTGCCACGGCATGCATTAAACATAGGAGTAGGAAATGCAGTTATAAAACAGGTTTTGCTTATTTAGTTAGATAGATTGTCACATAATTATACAGTTTACGGTTGCAAAAATCCGACATACAAATGCAAATGACTACTTACTAATTAAAGCTTACTCATTGCAACATGGTTGAACAATTAATGGTCGTTAATGCACTGTCACTCATTTATTTATTTATTTTAACTTAATGTACAATAGTGGTACATGGGCGGACTTAATGCATCAAGGCATTCTCTACCAGTCAACCTTTGGGTTCAAAAGACTACTCTGTGGTAGGTTTACAACAAATAAAAATAACATTTAAAATATAATTTTGTTTCGGAAAGAATACACAAATAATATATATTATAGTAATAAAATACATAAATATGCTAAAATAAGAAACTAATAAATATGATATTTGATAATCTTACAGATTAAGACAATTCATAATAATCATGATGAAGAACAACTAAGAATGACAAGCTTTTAAGATGTATTTTCGGATTTTTCGCTTAAAGGAAAATTTAGACTCCGCCTTCTTGATGTCAAGGGGTAGCGTATTCCAGAGTTTAATGGTAGAAATAGCGAAAGTGAGAAGGGATATGAAGAAGTCAGTTTTTAGATGCTCGAAGGTTGAGACTGGTAAGGTTGGCCTAGCCTTTTCCCAATTATATTAGGGTCGGCTTCCAGTCAAACCGGATTCAGCTGAATACCAGTATTTTACTTGGAGCGGCTGCCTACCAGACCTCCACAACCCATTAACAGGGAAATACGTACTCCTTGGTAAGACTGGTGTCAGATTTTCTGGCTTCTGACTATCCGTAACGACTGCCTAAGATATTCTACAAATAACAGCCGGGACCTACGGCTTAGCGTGCTTTCCGAAGCACGGAAGAGTCTCGGTATGTTAAGATGGTCACCCATCCACAGACCAACCTCGGCAAGCGTTGCTTAACCTTGAAGATCGATCCGTGCGGCTGTTATTATTTAGCCACGAGCTCCTCACTACTGTCACCAACGAACATTAATTTCAATAATCAAATCCAGAACATCACGTTCCTCCTCCTCCAATGCGCCCACTACCTACAGAGCCGCAACTATCAAACTAATTCCTCATTAATATCACGACCAATAACCTTCAATGATTCGATCGCCAATATGCTCACAGCCTTGTTATAAAGCGCCACATCGTTTAATTCACAGAGCACTGAACTTCAAGCCGGCAGCGACTAAGATCAAATCCATTCTTAATTCTTTATCGGACACCAAAACAAGTTACTTATATTATATCTAGATATACATATACAATCATAATAGGTCCCATTATCGTATTACCTGGTTTAAAAATCTAATTAATGAAATTGAATAATACAACACAATTTAATTAAAACTTTTAATTGAGTTTTATTTGCTGGGGAGTTTGTTGCGCCACTTCTTCTTCCCAGCTATAACACTAGGAAGTGGTGACGGGCGGGCGTTTTGGGGGACTGTCTTTATGTAGAACTTTGACATTCAAAAAGTGCTGGCACTCAGCCTAATTTGAATAAATGACTTTTGATTTTGATTTTGAATTAAATCATTTGACGTACAAAATACGATATGATTTCCCAATGGTTTTATTTACTTATTGAGTAAATGGTGACACTCACTGTCAGGATTGTTTTCTTTGGAAATGATTGACGGTGACGTCTCTAGCAGTGGCCATGGTTTGGGAGGGTGAACCTTGTATGAAAGTCTGTGATCTTTAAAGCCGACAACTAAGCGGATGAAGTCTCAGGAATCTGGACGGAGGAAGATTATTAGTAGAAGACATCAGCTCCCAAAAGATTTTAGGAAGCTGTACCTAGGCGTAGCATGGGGAGGAAGGTTTGTACGGAAATAGCGGGCGGGTACGGCTATACAAGTATAACAGAATAAACGCAATACCTCTTAAGGGGTCATTGTACTCATCATTATGAACAACTTTTACTCTGGGACCAACCTCAAAAACACGGAAAAAAAACAGCCGTTCAGTACATTTTGTCGGGTTAAGCACACATAAATGGGGCAGTCGATTTTTTTTTTCGCAATATCGGTGTTGGGCCCAAAGTGAAAGATTTTCATAATGATGAATAAATGCCCCCTTAAGCGGTATTGCGTTTATTCTGTTACAGGTTGTATAAATATAAGAACTAGTTAGGCTTTTCGGTGCTCTGTGGTATAACTGGACTAGAAAATTGGCTCAGCCTCATTTGCATTAGCGCTAAATCACCGAAAATGTGCAATCTGCCAGAACAAGCTCCACACGTATCTAATGGTTATTAGATATTTCGATTTAATGTTCACGATAGAATTTAGTTTCATGCGTGTGCTTACAGAATGATTTTGGCAATGTCCAAAAATTTAGGTAATTACGTGAATCGAATGATAGATTATTTCCATAGTAGTGGTTAGATAATAATATCTAATGTAATTGGCCTATCATGCACAATGCTGGTCATTGGCCACTCTTTCCCTTTTTCATAATCCTATATTTTAGTTTTATGATTTTCCGATTTTTTTTTTTTACTTTTGACCTGTCTCTTTGTGTGTTGTTTTGTCTGTGTGTCTGTTGTTTTTTTTGGCTTGCGTTTGACCATTATATCGCCTGATGGTAAGCGATGATGTGGTCGAAGATGGAGCACCCTTGCCTAGAAGTGTATAATAGTATTTGAACTTTTGTAAGATGTCTGTAACATTAGCTACTTCCTTTTTTTGAAGTCTCTTAATAAACTTAAAACATAACAAAACGCCTGTGTTCTCTGAAGAGTGAAGCAGATCTGTATAACGCACATTGTGCCAATTATATTTACTTCCAATACAGCAGGGGCTATATCACCTAGCGGGCGTAAACGAGGATCATTCTGCCGAGATATTCCAAATAAAAAAACCCAGTTAAACTATGCCCGACCCGGGAATCAAGCCCAGGACTTTATACTAAGTAGTAGCTCTCGCAACCACTAGATCAACGAGTCCATTTTTAACGTTCTTAATCATAATGGTAGCCACATGTCTTTATTTCAAAGCTTGATATTTTAACCATATTATTACCGTGGCCCAGTTCCCTTGTCAATTTGCGTGCCAAATGCTAATCATCTAGAAATATTCCTAGCTTATAGTACCTAGTAGTTCCTAGAAAGCAATGGCTTACACGTGGCTGCTTAACTATTAACTGCTTCAATACTAGGAAATTTAGAGAACATTTAATATTCATTGACATTTGTCAAATGCCCCGATAGAAAGTTACCTTAGCAGTGAGTATAAAGTACGGGCAAAGCGAGAGCGGCGTTTTTTTTTTTAATATCGCGTCGTGGGTTGAGATAGGAGTCTTTTGGCTTCGTACAGGTATTTTTACGTTGAAAGCAATTACATATTATTCTTAGGTTGGTATAAATATAGCTGGTCAGTACATTTTGTCGAGTTATGCACACATTGATAAATGTATGGGGCAGTCGATTTGTGCCCCAATGGTCTTCAAAAGGTTAAAGCCATAATCATTAGTATTTATGAAAAATTCTGCAAAGCAGGAACTCTTAATGATCAACACCTGCTTGCGTAACTTATGAAGCACTTAGGCCAAAACATTTTTATCGATGGTCGCTGCCATAAAACCATCCCTATTCTCATCAAATCAAGATCGACTATAGCTATTCAATATTATGATTCTGTTGGAGATGTGTTTTTAGCTGGTGCTTCACAAACGAGCGTTAAGTACAATAGTCTGTTGGCACTACATCCGAGAAGGGGCGCCTGAAACGTTTTACGGTTCGCGTACACCTAATCCGTCACTGGCCGAACTATGCTCGTACTCCTACGCTTTCGACCGAACTCGGCCGATCAAACCAAACATAGCGCGAACTACAATATAAGCAATATGAAACATTGGGAAATGAATGCTACGCCTCGTTATCATAAGATGTTGCTTAAAGTAGTGTTTCCACTCACATTATTTTCTATTAGGTATGTTTGGTTTGATTAGCTGAGTTTTGAGGCGCATTTACTTCTCCATACCACGTATTGAAACATATTGTAAATATGAGCTCTCTTCAAACCCACACATGAGCTGTGTTGTGACCAAGAAATGCTTCAGCTAACACTTGGTGTTAATAACACAGAAGGCATTTCTTTCACGTCTCAACATTCTTCAAGAACTGGTGGTAAGAAGCGAAAATGGAAGAAATAGGAGATGACAATTTAGGCCGATCAAAACAGGTTCTTTAGTACAACACCCTTAGGTTCATAATTGTGTGGGCTAACATTCAGAAGCATTTGTAAATACGCTTCAGCCGCATGACGTATTAGGTGTAAGCACGCCTGGCGTTACAACTCGGCGCCAGCGTGGGCCGCACGATCTAAAGGTCGTATGTAAATCACAGTTCCTAGAAAGGGTAATCTGGATGCGATACTGCCATTACTACCTACCCATTTTGTTTATTTTGTAAATGTGTCATTAAGGTCCTTCGTCACTGACAATATATCGGTCTGCACTGGTAAACCGGTGCCGGCTAGTAAATAGTGCTGAAATAAAGACAAATCTAAAATAAAACCGGCCATGTGCGAGCCGGACTCGCACCGGACGAATAATATATTTATAACGTGTTACTTTTAAATCATAGATTTCTCATAGATTTCCTGTAATCTATAGGTAAAGACCTATTATCCGTATTCATTTCAACATTTGGTCTAAGTAGTTTCGGAGGTAAAGGTAAATTTTTAATTATTTTCTTTAACAACTTCGGAAAGGAATATTTTAATATACCCTTAAAATAAGCCCTTCCATTTGTCATATCACACGCTACAGTTAGTTTTTTTTATTTTTAGTTTTCTACTTGGGACCTAAAAGTGACCCATTTCCCAAAATGTATTTATTTTCATTACGCGTCCGTGTATGGGTCACAGAAGATTATATGTGTAATTTCAACTCGGTCCAGTGGATTCGGAGAAAGTTGGCTGTGATAGACGGACAGACAGACAGACGACCGAGTAATCCTTTACGGGTTCCGTTTTCCATACAGAGGTTCGGAATTCTAACAAACAATCACCCAGCAGCTGACGAATTTCTTTTAACACGAATAATGCTGATTTTTTAATTTTTTTATTTTAACTTGCTCTGCAAAGAAAGGCCATCTATAAACTTAATGATCGGGGCTCCATACCTATCTGCTTATAAATTAGATTGCATTCATTCTTCTGATAATAATATCTAGTAGTGATTTATTACGTGCTGACACCACTCGCAGATAATAGTGAGCAATGCTAACTTAGCGCATATTATGTGTATGCGTTAAAGAAACGAATCATAAGATTTTAGTAGTCGCACTTACTCAACAGCATAATAGACTGGTGCCGACAGCACATTAGGTTCATGATAAGCGTCTCCCTCCCCCCTTCCCCCAAACAGTTGTCACGTAATGTCGAGAAATGTCAGAATTTATACTAACTACCCACACACCTCGAAGTTATAATGATATCAATAAGTATTTATAGCTAATTCTTTGCACGCATGTGTCCTACCTACGTAGGCTTTAAAAATGTTTTGTGCTGATTAAAATCATAAATTCTTTACCTACTGAAGTTTGAGTTTCGGTTTAAGAATTTTCAAAAAGCTGGCTTAACAAATCTATTTAATACTGGACTCCACTTTTTCGTTTTTTTCACACTTTTTCTGTCCCTTTTTCTCAAGAAACGTGTATTTTCTCAGGATAATAAGTAGCTAATGGTACTCAGTGACTTTCTATCAGAGAAAGAATTTCCTTATCTGATCGGTACTTTCAGTGACTATACTGCTTACGGACAACTAGTCCAGCCCGTCCCTAGCTGTCCTGCCCCCAGCGACGCCCTAAGCCGAGGCCCGTACCCCACAGGGGGTGCCCTCTTAGCGTGTAGTTGCTTAGTTTGTAAGTTTTTTATGAGCCCTGGCTGGTGGCTTAAATATTATATTAGAGCCACCACAGGCAAGCCCGGTTAAGCAGTCGACAAATAAACTGCGAACGCCACTCACAAAAAAAAAAGCCTACAGACAAGCAAACAATTTTACCTCTTTATTCATTACTTTGTTATTTATATTTTTGTTTATAATTTAGCCTGTGCTGTCCAACTGCTGGACATAAAGCTTACCCCGAATCCTTCCAGGTATATTTTTCCCGAGCCACCCCCAACCAGTCCTTGCGGTAAGCTTCTAAGTCGTCACGCCACCTCGTTACTTTTGATTATTTAACAGTTGTAAGGTTACACAAATAACTTTGGTCCAAGGAAACAAAAACACGATACAAAAATAAACCGTTTGGCAAGTTCCCCGTTTATCCTACAAAAGTTCATGTTGATTTACCCAAGGGATCAAAAGAAACCAAACACGCATCAAACTTGTGTTCACAACAAAAGGGCCAGAGATACAAATAAAACACCTTTCTCTTAGTTGTAAAGGATACGTCCTAAAACCACTTAATCTGGAAAGTAGGACCAAATAAAGTGTGGTCCTTTGAGTATGAATTAGTCAAACTCTAAATGTTGTCTAATCAAATTTTGTAAAAAGGTGAAATTGTTTGTGTTATTTATGATAAAATTTGGGACCGACAACAAAAATATTTTACAGATAGATCGTTAGTCTACTATTCCACGGTTCGAATGTACTTTAATAAAAATAAAATTTGTAGTTCAAACATTCACAACATTCGTTCTTGTAAACAAAGACACAAGAATAAAACCTACAGATCATTCTGATTCTGATGCAACACGTGAAAGAAGCGGACATAAGTCACTGCAATCGTTTGATGTTACACAGACCAAAGAAAACTTCAAAGCCAAAATGCTATTTTAAAATTATTAGAGATCAAAACATTACAGTTGTTTTATTACATTGACTCATAAAATGTGGACGCTTCTGGTGAACAAGAAGACCTGGGTTTGATTCGCGTGTTGGGAAAGAAGTAATTAGGTAGGCTTTTTCAAGGCAATTAAAAATACATACATATGTAATTGCAAAAAATGTGGGTGCACTTTAAAAGTAAATTCACACTTCTGCCTCGTCCTACTAGATTAGGCGTAATGTTAAATTGTCATGTTACAACAAATGTATATCAGCTCCAGCGCGTGATTAAAGCAATTTCGGAAAGGCTCCTGGATTCTCTGAAAGTTTTAGACTGTCATGTAAGACATTGTTTTATTAATACTCGCAGTTCCAAATCAGGTCCTTTGTCCCACATCACATACAGAGATAGCTAAGGATTACTTTATTGTTCTTCAACGACAGCTGTATTAACTGCTCACAGCTTTCATGAGAACTTGATCTTGGATGGACTGATACTGTATGGATCTCTAGGAACACTAGCGTGTACCTCATAGTTTATTAATTACAAGTTGTGCCCTTGGCTTCGCTCCCGTCACCTCCCGTCAACCATTTCCTACCCTACATACCTACCCTACTTTCTTTCCCTACCTACGTACCTACCCTACCAACCAATCCTACCAATCTACCCTACCTACCCTACCCTACCTACGCTACATACAGACATACCTACCTTTTTTTTTTTTATGTCGGGGGGAAGTCCTCGTGGAAATCGTCCACCCTGGGGCGGGTGGAGGGGTCTGTCAGACTCTTACTGACTAAAACCACCCCGGTGTTCCATCTTCCACCTACGCCGGGGATCGCGGGAACATATGCGACTTCCGCAATCCCCGGCTGGTGCCGGCCCGCCTCTGCGGGACACCTCGCGTCAGCGGGGGGAGTGAGGTGTTTGACTCCCCCCGCTACGTCAAAGAGGGGCACACGGGAACACCACGCACCGCCACCTCGGGTCCGGATGAATGGGGGGCGACGGACAACCCCAAGTCCGCCGCCCCTTGACACAGTTGGAGGGGCCGGAAGAGGGCAGCGTATCCTCGACTCCTGCGTCCTCCGACGCCCGATGCGCCTGCTGCTGGCCGGGAGAACACTTCAAACCTAACCTAGCCATTTCGAATTTGACAAACTGTTAACTGTCTCAAGATTGTTTGCTGTAATAAATCATTTGATTGCAGACCATAGCTATATATGCCTAGCTTTTGCCCGCGACTTCATTCGCGTGGAATAGTTTACTTTGGGTAGCCATTTCTGCCGGTCGCTTCTGTAAACATGTCGAAGTGAAGGCTTGGGTGAAGTGATCACGAGGTGATCTGTCGATCCATACAATCAAGATGTCACGTGATCACGGAGTGAGCTGTCGTTTCATCTTGATTATATGGATTGACAGCTCACCTCTCCCTTTTCACACAACTCTGTCATTTGCAATGTCAGGCCAGTCCTTTCGAGGACGGAGTCGAGCTCGTCCCACTATCTTCGAATTGCTCTGCCGCGATGTCTTTTGGCATTTAATGGGAGCCACTCGGTGGTTCTTTTTGCCCATTTCCCGTCTGACATGCGGCAGACATGTCCAGCCCAGTCCCTCTTAAGTTTAGCGGCCTTCGGGGCAACGTCCATGATTTTATCGCAGTGTAGTGTTCCTTACGCGGTCCGAGAGCCCTAGGATACTACGCTCCATGGCTCGCTGGCAAACCTGGACATCTGCTTGAAGTGTCAAAGTCCAGGTTAATGCCAAAGATCAGCGATATAAAGTCTGTACAATAATTAAGTGTCATGTTATGTCATCCCGTCTCGGGTGTCATGGTTTTCAATGTCAGTATCATATTGTATTTATATCATTATATTTAATGTGTTTCTACAACATTATTTTTTACGCAAATCGCAATCTTCTGGATTCAAGGCTGTCATCTATGTAGTAATTACATAATTATACCAAGTACTTAATTGAATTTTGTACTTTTTAGGGTTCCGTAGCCAACCGAAGAGTAACCAACGGGATTACGGGACCCTATTACTAACCTTCAGCTGTCCGTCCGTCCGTCCGTATATCTGTCAGCGAGTGTATCTCAAGAACCNACTTCATGGTGGACTCGACAGCGATACGGGCCCCCCCGACCACAATGTGCGATCCCGGCGGCGGCGCTCGCCGGGGGCCATGAAAAACAATGGCCTCCGACTTGTTGAGGGCCACCTCCAGGCCGAGGCGCCGTATGCGGCTCACCACCTGTGAGACCGCAGCCGTCGCCAGCAACGCTGCCTCCCTGTGCGAGCTCCCCCGGGCAGTGACCAGTGTGTCGTCAGCGTAACACACCAGCTGCACTCCCGGCTGGAGCTCGCCCCTCAGCACCCAGTCGTACCCGATGTTCCACAGGAGCGGGCCCAAGACCGAACCCTGTGGAATACCGCACGACATGGGGCGCTGAGACATACCTACCTACCTTAACTATTATATGGTTTTTTTTTTTCAAATAAAAGAAAAATCCGAGGTGTTGAGTCTAGGGGGCCCTAGACACTTCACCTCGGAAAATCCTCGCTTTCCCATGGAGGTTTGCAGAACACACCCTGTTCCGCAAACGTCAATAAAGCAATAAATTTTACCCTTTTACAATAACAGTTTGAATTTTCAGTAATTAAAACAAATCAGTGACCTACTAAAACAGACAAGCAGAACTGAAATAAATTTATACCGCTCTGTTGTAGTCATTAACGGTGGTTCGTTATTTTAATTATTATTGTCCCTGATCACGTTACCGACGACGGTTCTGTAGTAAATTTATCTAAATCTTAAATCGACGGCAATAGTCTTCATATTGTTGAATTTGTAACAGTTTGTGAAGACAAGACTAAAAGTACAAACATTACATTTGAGCACTTAATAAACATAACATCACGCATGTACGCCCACACCTACATATACATCCTTACTTTGCCAGTTACTATCCCACAAAATTCAGTGTCCAGGCTGCAATCCAGCTGCCCTGCTTGGGCGGAGCACCGCCGTGTCCACGTCGAGGCGATCGGCGGTGGCGACCTCTCGCGTCCGGCTCTGGTTGAATCCATGGTCCGGAGGCTTGGGAAGCGGTCACCTCCTTCTGCGAAGCAGTAATGCTAGCGAAGGAAGAGGCGGGCCGCGCGAGGGAGAGATAAGGCCTTCGCCCCAACCGCCGCTATAGAAGAAGCCGCCCCGGGCGTCGGGAGTCGCAGGGCGATCCCCGGCCACCGTAGGCGCGGGCCTGCGGACAGCGAGCGTTGGGTGGCTCGCTGTCCGATCACCACATTACCACCAGGCCCGGGTCGATGGTGCGTCGTGTTTCACGCGCGCCTCAAAGAGATGTCAGTATAGAAGACGGGGCCCGCTAGGGCCAGAGCCTGCCAGGGTTGCGGAATTTGTTCGAAAGAGTCACCGCGGCCCTGGAACGCAAAGGGCTTTAGAAAAACACGGATGGGTTTTAGTCAGTAAGAGTCTGACATGCTCTTCCGCTCCATCCAGACCGGAAGAATTCACTGAATGATGTCCCATCCTTAAAAAAAAAAAGGCTGCGATCCAGAAATCCCAGATAGAAAAACCAAATAACACTTTTCCCGACCCGGGAATCGAACCTAAGACCTCATGCTCGTTGCGGAATTTGTACGAAAGAGTCACCGCGGCCCTGGAACGCAAAGGAAATTTAGCAACACGGATGCGTTTAAGTCAGTAGTAGGTTTTGACACTCCGCTTTCGATTCGCCCAGAGCGCAAGGAGTCATTTGATGATATCCCATCAAAAAAAAAACAGGACCTCGTGCTCAGCGGTGCCGCTTGGACAAAAAAGAGTTTCATTATGAAGGGTATAATTTATAGACCGTTAACTTGATGATTGTTATAACTAAACCACTATTCATCAGTCTATCAGTCGATCTAGATCAGTAAACATGGCGTATTAAATATCAGTACAATCACCACTAATGATCGTCGAGAGTTCCTGGTTGTTTGTTTTAACGTTATCAGTTTATTTAATACATAAATGTTAATAAACTAACTCATTTATCATGGCCGTCAACGGGTTCCATAAGCTTGTAGTTTGATCCATGGATAAGGCGGTTTTTTTTATTTGATCAAATTTAAATTATATTTATACAACGTGTAATATTATAACATAATTTTATAATGCACTTTTACTATGGTACCAACCCCGAAACCGAAAAAAATCAACAGTTCAGTACCTTTTGTCGCGCACAGAAATATATGAGTTTTTAGGGTTCCGTACCCAAATGGTAAAACGGGACCCTAGTACTAAGACTCCGCTGTCCGTCCGTCCGTCTGTCTGTCACCAGGCTGTATCTCATGAACCGTGATAGTTAGACAGTTGAAATTTTGTCGGTGTCAAAAAGCGAAGAATCAACCTAAAACATCGACTTCCGAAAAGAAAATTATTTAAACGTTGTAGTGTTTTTTATTATTTGGAAGTCGGTTGTTTTTTTGTTGTATCTTTTTTCCTTTTACATCATTACTCTCCCTCTCCATCCATCAACATGGATTTAAACTGTCTATAAAAGATATTACTAAGATTTGAATCCATCACACAGTAGCACAGTGGCACCATAAGTTTAGTGCGAGATACTTTACTCTTCACTCCGACTCTCGTTTACAATCTCGCAGTACCTTAACCCGCTATAAACCAGCCGTAAATTTGTGACAAAACAACTGGAGATGTTTTATTTCACTCGTTGTCACGTTGAACGTACTTGAACATATATTTTAGATGTATGTTTGTTTCTTAGTTCTTTTTTTGTTTGGAATGTCAAATTCAATTCCGTGCTAAATGTAAACTTAACCTTTAAATTCTTAATGTTTCGTAATGACCGGCGAGCCAATAATATTGTGATTTGAATTTGCAACCTCGTCTAAAATTCTATATGGCATTTCTGTATCTCCTTGGTAAACAAATTATTGTAAATCGTTCTAAATAACGCCATCTATTCTATCAGTGATGAACTACCAACGAACATTATACAACAGTCCGAATATCAACTACCGGGCAGTTGCCCACCAGACACAACAACCGTCTGGTCGAAGGATCCTCCCATTTCAGTGGAGATATGCGGGATTTTAATCTCTGTTCCGCATACCTCTATAGATTTTCAACTTTATCGCTAAAGGATTAGGCTCAAGGTTGATTGGGAAAATTTGACAGTTTCGGGTAGATTGATGTGCTGACGTCTGTCATACTAAAAAACACCATCTGATTGAAAAAAACTAAAAAAAAGACCGTTTATCTTCTGAAAACGCCGAAACATTAAGATTATGAAAATCAAAGCTTCTTTTCAAAGTAATAAGTTTTTTTTTTTTGGGGGGAAACCTTCAAAAGGCACCTGGACTATTGGGGTAAAGACCAGGGAGTGTGGGATTTTTACCTCACTAAAACCACCCCGGTGATCACCATCACATAAAAGGGGCCCCGTTACCTCTTGAAAGACCATTCCGGAACCCCCTCTGTGCAACGTCTGTTAGGGCACATCCCTGGGGAGACTGTAAAGGGGTCTCCGCTTAACCTCGCTGTTTGCGGCAGCACATGATCACTGTGCCACCGCCTTTTCTAGTATCACTGGGTTGGCGGACAGAGTCCCCACTCTGAGCGCGCGAAAGTAATAAGACCTACTTAGAAAATAATACCAGCAAAAGCTTCCTCAAAAAAAAAAGAATCCCTTCCAGATTTCACAATAGAGTTATTATAATTTATTACAAGTCTAATTTATTATTGAACCTGATACACTAGCGTGGACCTAATTATTTCGTAAGTTTGCCTTAGCCTTGAAGAACCTACCTAACGAAGTAGGTTACGCTACCTACGTCCACACAATATTTATGAGGGAGAAAATTTAATGAACTCACATCGATAAAACCATGACGTTGAAGTAGACGCTTATTTTATAGGGTTTTTCAAAGGTCTGTCAACAAAGCTAAACTAATATTATACAGGGGTAAAATTGTGTGGAAAAATCCGGCCAAGTGCGTGCCCGACCACGCACATTGTAGGGTTCCGTAGTTACCCGTCTCCTAAAACATGTACTTCACTATTATTAGATTACAAAGTTACAAATGCACTTGGTTTTAAGTCATTTTTAATAGAATTATTAGATTTTTTTTTAAATGTACTTAAAGATTTTATTCTACCACTTTGTCGGCATGATTAATATGTATATCCATACCAAATTTCAACTTTCTAGCGCTAAGCGTCTCTGAGCTAAACCGCGGATAGACAGACAGACAGACGGACATGGCGAACCATAAGGGTTCCTTGTTGACTACGGAACCCTAAAAAAGATTCTCTGGAAGCCTTTTCATAATATTTGGGGTCGGCTTCCAGTCTACCCGGATGCAGCAGAATTTTTGACTGGAGCGACTGCCCATCTAATCCTCTGGCATGACTGGTGTCAGATTTTCTGGCTTCTGACCCCGTAACGACTGTCAATGATCCGTTTCGAGGTATGATAAGATGGTCACCCATCTACGGACCAACTTCGGCAAGTGTACCTTAACACAAAAACAGAAAACGGAAGTAATTTTCCGATTTTTTTTTCATTTATCGAGAGACATATTATTGCTTACAACCATGGTTGCTTTTTATTCTGAAAAATCCCCAGTGGGACCTACATGGGAGCGGGCTGTGGTAAAAGAGTTAGTCGTTTTTCTTTTCACTAAGGGCCATGTACGATCAATTTATTTTAAGGGCTCTTGTTCACACATATTATCTTGGGAAAAGGTCTTATCTTAAACCTCCGTTCGTGCTGAAATGTTCATAAAAAATAACTAGCTGTGCCCGCGGGTGAGGCTAGAGAAAAGCTTTTATAGAATAAGTACAACTTAAGTTACTGACGTTGGTTCCGCGTCTTTCTTCGCATATACTCTTATTTCTAACTAGCTGCACCCCGCGGTGTTACCCACGGTTAATATATATAAAGTAGCCTATGTATTAATCCAGGGTGTCAGCTTCCTGCATACCAAATTTTATCAAAATTGGTCCAGCCGTTTGCGCGTGAAGAAGTAACACACACTCACAAACTTTCGCCTTTATAATATTAGTGTGATGTGATATAGTGTGATAATATAAAGACCTCGAAGGTGCGAAATCTTCTC
The DNA here is from genome assembly GCA_002192655.3 of Mamestra configurata. NCBI lineage: Eukaryota > Metazoa > Arthropoda > Insecta > Lepidoptera > Noctuidae > Mamestra > Mamestra configurata. Next base: position 142,042 of record NDFZ01005452.1, read on the forward strand.
TCTCTTTACGGCATAATATTTGGAAGAAAGTCTATTGATTGATGGATTAAGTATACCCTTTTTCTCCAAATTTGTTTTATTTTTACATTATTGATACTAATTACTATTTATAAAAACAACAAAGGAAAGAAATGGCAAATAATTACACAAGAGCAGTGAGTGTATTAGCATATTCCTAATCCAAAACGTGCACATACCAAGGTCCAATAAAGTATGGCCCCAAAGTTAGGCGCATGTCGTCTTCCCATATGGTTTTTGGAGATCCTTGCCAATATTAATACTCAATATCAATGTCAGAAAATTAAACACTAATGACAAAAGTCTATAAATCCAAAGCTTTAAAATTATTTGATTGCTCTATAGCACCCACCCTGTTCCGTAAAAGAATAGCACCATCCCATCACTTCCCTTCCCGGTGTCGACTAAGGGACTCACCAGAGAATGGGCAGCAGCATTCTCTGTGCATTGCAACATCAACACTGCGATCGCCCACCCGCCTGCCAAGCGTGGCGATTATAGCAATCCCCTCCATCTTTCTGGGGAGGTCATTGTCCAGCAGTGGACGTCTTTCGGCCGATGACGATGATGATGACTCACCCTGGTGGTAGCTCCACCTGTAGAGAAAGGAAACCACAAAATTTCAAGCTCCGTACTATGAAGTTCTGTAAGCCGTTGCTCTGTTCAAAAACAAAAAGTCCTAACTACCTTAACATTATACGTGGAGCCGGCAAACTGTGTCATTTTACAAAGGGGTCATTAGAAACCTATAAAAACATAGAACCCACGAATCCCTTTCAGCGAATGAGGTTACAATAACAGTAAGACCTACTTATATCGTTTGATCTCCAGACGATGTCTAGCCTAATAAATGGGCACATTATACTGCCCCCTACCCTCGAATTTCTATGAACAAAGAATGTGCTGTTGAATAATTTTGCCGAGGGTGTAAAGAACTTATTTGTGCCATTTGCACGCATGTGTAAACTTGTTCTGTAACGCCTACTGTGCGTGACACATGTTTCTTTGGACTGCTATGTTTCTTGTGATTTGCTGTGTAGAGGTCCTAGGTCAGATTCTTGAGTCGGTCAATATTACTGGAGGTTCCTTGTGAGATTTCTTGTTGGGAATAGGCTTGCTCGTCCCAATTATGTGGGCACGCGGGACTTAAATTTCTGAAATGTGGGTGTTCCTCCGGAGAACCTACTATAGGACTTTATAACTCTGCCTCACCTTTCGGGGGATACTGGCATGATGTTGTTTCATGTAAAACTTTGTGGTCAAGTCATAATAAAGTCCAGTTATTACATTATGTACTATAGAGGCTCCTGACAAAATGCCATTCTTTTAGCGAAAGCGATTGTCAAAATGCTAAAATAAATGGGATTGATCACGTGACATGTCGACAGCATTATTTTGTCATTCCCAAATTATTTTGACGTTTTGACAATCAGCAGCCATCACTGACAGAATGACAGATTCAGATTTATTTATTGTTTGTCACAGGTGGAAATTCAGTTCTTAAAATTATTATTGTACCATGTATCACTGTAACATACCCATAAGGTGTACATTATTTAAATTTTCAATTAAATCGTCATAGTAGGTACACAAAATCACCACGGAAACATTATATTACTTACCACTCGAGAAAAAAATAAAAAATAATTATACTTACATTCATTGTCATTTGTCATCCTTAATCATTATTATTGCATTATATAATATTTAATATAATTTTAGTCAAGACACTTGTCTAGAGCCTCAGGTGAACCAAAGTCAGTAGCTGTATCAATTTTATTCTTGACTAGCTTTTGCACGCGACTTCGTACGCGCATATCCCGTTCCCGCACATCCCGTTCCCGTATAGTCTATAGCAGGGATGGCCAACCGGTCGATCGCGGCTATTAGTCTAGTCGATCGCCGCAAGGCAAAAATATAAATACGTATAACGGACTGTGCAACTATATAAATAGGTTGGGTTAAAAAAATAAAAAAATACGCCCTACTTGTATACTAAACAACTGTTTAAAATTAAAATTTTAAGAAGTGTGTAATTGGTAGATTGCACAGGGTTTTGTCAGTAAAAAGTAGATCTTGGGTCTAGTCAAGTTGGCCGCCCCCACTCCGCTACTGAATGTCGAAGTTTGAAATGTCGACGTATGTTAGTTCTAAAGTACAGGATCTCGATGTACGCCAGTTCGAAAGTTCACTGGAGCGAAGTATGCAAGGCCGACGTATCGTTAGTTAGAAAGCATACGAGTGCGATGTACGCCAGTTCGAAATTACCCTGGTTAGGTTAGGTTAGAACTGTGACCAACTACGCGCGAGCCGAGCGAGCGAAGCGAGCGGTGCCGCGGCAGCGGCCGGCGAGCGCTACCTCGAAATTGGTCATGAAGTAAATTTATTTTTACACAAATTTGCTAATTATAATGTTGTAGGAGTACCAGTAACAGTACGGAGGCATTTCATACTTCGTAACAGGGTAATTTCGAACTGGCGTACATCGCACTCGTATGCTTTCTAACTAACGATACGTCGGCCTTGCATACTTCGCTCCAGTGAACTTTCGAACTGGCGTACATCGAGATCCTGTACTTTAGAACTAACATACGTCGACATTTCAAACTTCGACATTCAGTAGCGGAGTCGGCCGCCCCTGGTCTATAGCCTTCCGTATGAATGTGGCTATCATATACAAAAAGTATTTTTCAATCCCGACTGGTAGTTCCAGAGATTAGCGCGTTCAAACAAACAAACTCATCAGCTTTATTTTACTATATATAGTATAGATAGAATTGCCTTTATTAACTTTACCCGGTGGTATGAGAATAAAATTAAAATGTCGGTAGGTAATAAGAATATAGATTCGATGTGTGTGTCGCTTGTTTGAAATCGGCTAGCTAAATGATTAGTTGGCTACGACGCGGCGCACCCACCCACGTCGACCCGTCTCTTCGTCTGCCAGATCCATAAAGTGTTATTGTTTTGTTTCAGTGATAACTTTTGTATGGATAAAGTTTACGAGTACTATTGTTTCCTGGGTTTTAATAGATGAGGAGCTAGTTTAATGAGTAGGTACCTACGCGAGTATTTACTATGGCGAAACTTCTTTATTTGTACAGTCTTCTTCCACAACACTTAATTCTATTCTAAAAGCGGAAAGAAAGTCCCCGGCTGCTCTTTTTACAATGTTTCCATATTACTATTATAGTAGGCGCCAGATAAATGTGGAATAAAGTATATTGACCTTTCCCTAATAACTGTTCATAGGTACCTGAACAATTAAATATGAATCGTTTTTCATTATTAGACAATGTTAAGGATCACGAGAGATGATGATTCGGGACAGCTTTGTGTCATTAATTCCGTTTTTCAAATTAAAAATGTCAATAATTGTAGGTGGGTCAATGACCGTTATTCCACGATTATCTGGCGCCTACTATAGTGTGTACGCATATTTGTGTTAACAGGTATGAGAGAACAGTGAAGATCAATAAACAAAGCGTAGTCTACGAAATCAATTTAAAAGTTGTCTTACTGATAAAAATCAATATTAATGCTCAGACAAAGGCTAAATTTTATTCCGTTTAAAGGCAAGATCTGGAATAAGCCATGGTAGGTAAGTCGCGTGCTCCACCGTAGGGCCTGCGCGCCGTCTACCTGGGCCTGTTTGATCGGACAGCGAGTCACCCAACGCTCGCCAGCGTTCTCGCTGCCCGACCAAACAGGCCCGGGTCGACAGCGTGCTGTGTTCCACGCGCGCCTCAAACAGATGTCATCACAGAGGACGGGGCACGTTAGGGCCAGAGCCTGGCAGGGTTGCGTTTATTCGAAAGGATCACCGCAGCCCTGGAACGCAAAGGGCATTAGGAAATTAGGTCTGACACGCCCTTCCACTCCACTCAGAGCGAATAAAATCATTTGATGATTTCCCATCCATAAAAAGAGTAGGTAAGTCGCGGGGCAAAGTAAATCATCAATCGGAAAAAATAAGCTTTCTCATTTAGCAGCAGCTTTTGAATTTTAGTTCGACGCCCGTCCACCCTCCAGACACTCAAAAATATCAATCCCTCATAGTTAGCGCCAAGACACAATTGCCCACGTACAGAGCAGCTTGTGTAAGGTCATGGCCTCCATGACAGTCTGAAAACGACACAAAATGTGTCACCTTCCTCCGTGCATGAACAATTCATACGACGTGACCGTGTGACGTCACACACCAGAATAACAAACGTTTCTCGATGACTGATATTTGTTGACACGTTGAATACAGAACGAAGAAGTACCCTAACTAATATTGAAAATGGAAAAGTTTGTTTGTTTGTTTGGTTGTTACGCTTTCACGCCTAAATCGCTGAACCGATTTTGATATATGATAATGATGATTTATTTTGAAAATAAGTTAAAATACAATCAATTCTTTAACACGTCAACATTTTTTTTTTGTCATGGTAATCTAGATGAGGCCGGTGTTTCCTTGCTGACTACCCTGAGAAGAAACACCGAAATAAACTCGGAGGTCACAGTCTCTTTTAAAGTCCATACAATGAATGGTCAGAAAGATATCAGAACCATGTAGGTTAACGTCTGAGGTGGCCTTTTGAGGAAAGCACCACGCAGGTTCGAATGGACCCATCAAGACAGTGCAAGCTTTGCCAGTTATCGTGTAGCTGAACTTGTCCAGACAGTGCAAGCATTTGTCACTTATCGTGTAGTTGAACTTGTCCAGACAGTGCAAGCATTTGTCACTTATCGTGTAGCTGAACTTGTCCAGACAGTGAAAGCATTTGTCAGTCATCGTGTAGTTGAACTTGTCCAGACAGTGCAAGCATTTGTCAGTCATCGTGTAGCTGAACTTGTGCAGACAGTGCAAGCATGTGTCAGGTATCGTATAGCTGAACTTGTCCAGACAGTGCAAGCATTTGTCACTTATCGTGTAGCTGAATTTATCCAGACAGTGCAAGCATTTGTCACTTATCGTGTAGTTGAACTTGTCCAGACAGTGCAAGCATTTGTCACTTATCGTGTAGCTGAACTTGTCCAGACAGTGCAAGCGTTAGTCAGTTTTCGTGTAGCTCAACCTAAAACTTTAAAGAACTGTTTTTTTGCTAAAATCTATTAACTTGAACAAAGCCGCGGATAAACGATCGTAGGTAAATAAAAATGTGTTGGTTTATTTGCATACGTTTTAGTTGCACTGTATCGTGAATTTTAAAGTTGAGAACGTTAGAAGTTTCATAAAATATCTTTTAAAAACTTTTCCTGGAAACGTGGCTCTTATTTCATCGCTTTTAGGTTTATAATGCAGAGTATTTCCCTTTTCATAACCGCACTGGCAAATACACGTACATTCAAGTGCACATTTTTAAATCTCAGCAAAAAGCCTCATGCTTTTAAATGCTAAAAGTATTTTGCATAATATAAACTGCAAATGAATATAATGCATCACTTTTTTCTGTGCATGAACTAGGTATTCATATGGCGTGGCGTTACATGCAGGAATAATGTTACGAGCTTGGGGTTAAACAGCCGATTAAAAAACCAAAATTACACTTTAATTTAACAATACTAATTACAACTTTAAACTCACTAATTATAAAACACAACTTCACTACTGATCACTTTAATCGCACTTGAAGATCGCTTCCGAAGTATTTGCTTGTATCGCAAATCCAATACTGACTCGGTCGTTTTTTTTTTCTATGAGTGGCTTCTCGCAGTTCAACCTATAAGGTTGTCGACTGCTTAACCGGGCTTGCCTGTGGTGGCCTTAATATAATATTAAAGCCTCCAGCCAGGGCTTATACTGACTAGGTCGCAGACTATGCTGGCCTTATATAGGTCAATTAATTCCAGAACCTTCTACTGTAGAAGCATCTGGAAAGTACTCGTAACTACTGGTGCCGACTGACCAGATATCGAGAAGTGTACAATGTTCTGGCATAGAAATGTCTAGAAGGTACTTGACTCTACTAGTTCTGCTACTCGATACTAGATGGCGTTTGTAGTAACTAATGTTTTTATGTACCCGGCATTAATTCTGGTAACAATAATAAACATTTCTTCATGACTGATTTGTGAATGAGACCCACCGTGTGCTGAAAAGATAAATTAAACATATGTTTGCATTGCTTGTTATGATTGCATCAATGTCAATCAATCATTTTCGCCTAAGTAAAAATAAATTTTATTTAAAAATTACAGGTTCCTAGAGTACACTAGTTTTTAACAGTGACTTCGCTCGCGTGATAATCGATAATTACTCCATGGGCTCGCACTACCCGGATAAAAAGATTCTGTTTCCTAATCCAGGCCTTCAAATCCCGGCTGTTGAAGCGTGATTTATTGACAAACATCCACACGTATAATTTTGAAAAAGTATTAGTAGGGCGACTGAACAAAGCCCTTCTTTAAATATTTATTGGCATTTTAAGGCAGTTTCTTAATTACAATATGTAATTTAACATACGTACAAGCTGGATAAAAAAGAAAGGGGAAGAACTCCTAGGGTATCGATAAAATCATCCTCATCACTGTCAAGAGGAAACCCAGCCGACAACATTGGCACGTTGAATGGCAATGCTGATTCTTTAGCCGAAGTAAAGGCCAGCCCTCTACTAACCACTTGAAGAGTCTACTGAATGCTTACTAATTTCACGAAAAACACGATGGGCACTCGGACATGGTAGTGTTTCAACCCCAAACGGCTCAAAGGCTCAAACATCAATAATTCTCAACAAGTTTGTTGTAATCAACACCTTAGGTAGGTAGATACTGAAGCAAGTAAAAGCTTCTTTAAAACCCGTCTTTCAATAATAAATCCACACAAACTCATACAATTTCAATGTATTAATAATCCAGGAACTGCACGTAGGACAAACTAGACGAGTAATGTTTTATGACGTCTCGGGGAAACGGCTCGGTTGCGCTTTTAGCGAAAACATCGTTTCTTACTCTTTACCGCTTAAGCAAACAATTTTAAAGCCCTATAAATCTGAAGAGCGGGATGTTTTCGTCCATCTATCGATCAAGAGTTTGGTAGTAGAAAACTTAACTGAGTGGTAATATACTTACCTGAAATATTTACACGCTTAGGTATAAAGTGGTTCTGTATGTGTCGGACGTAAAAGAATATCACCATCCCATAACTTCCCGTGGGCGACAGTGTGTGTGTGTAAGAAGCAACTAAGGCACCAACCCGTCTGCCAAGCGTGGTGAATATGGCAACCCCCCCCTCCCCCCCCATAGGGGAGGCCTATGTCCAGCAGTGGATATCTTTCGGCTGATATGATGATGATTATGCTTAGGTATTAACCTGATTAGCACCACCCGGGGACATCATGTAGGTACGGATTTGTTACGTGTGTTCTGTTCTCCTACTTATGCGGGTGACTCGGCCTTCTAGTACTGAATGAACTCTCAGTCCTATTTTCTAATAGTGCAATTTCATCCATCTATTAATATAAAACAATTTACGTACGCCGAACCTACCAACGGGATAGCTTCAATAATAATCGCTTTATCTGTCCGTCCACTAGCCCTGGTAGGGTATAAGACTTCAATATTAATCTGTCCCTTAATAGAGTAATAATAACATTATTTATTAATTAAATCACGACTAGAGCTTGTTATGTCAGAAGCTTAGTTCTCCTAAGAATATGAGTTTCTTTGCATTATCTCACTAGTGCAATAATACGATATTTTTTACAAGGTTATAAACAAGGAGGTTAAAGAATAGCAGCCGCATGTTTTGGTTTTGGAGTTTAATCAACGCTGGCCGGCAACAAATGACAACAAATGGCAGCCAGGATTAATAGGCGTATTGGTCCCGCCTGTCATTTGACAGTTGTTTCGGAAGCTAGTAAACAGCAGTAGCAGAAGCTGACAGCAGGCTTTCAAGGGCTATCTACTGTTTTATTTGGTTATACTGGGTTGTGGAGTTCAGATCCGCAGTCGCTCCGTCTTTACTGGTAGGATCTTAGCTTGTCCTTGGTTAGACAAGGTTCCGATAGATAATAAATCAGTGAGTTTAGATTCGTGGTGTTTCTAAATGTTTAAGTACAAAGCAAAATAGATTAATGACTAGTTCTATAATACCGTGCCAAGTAATAAATGTACACATTACGCCATTTATAATATTATAAATACTTGATGGAAGCTGCATGAAAGCTCTCAGAAATAGCTTTACAAAGTATTCAAATGCACACTTCATAGTTTGCAATGTTTTAATTGCTTCACGGTTGCTCGCTAAGCGACGTTTTGTTTTTAAATGCCATTTTTTTACGAGGATTGTTGGATTAATAAAACAAGTGAGGTTTGCAAATATTTTGAAAGAGTCACCTTTTAGTTCATCAAGCTTCTGTTTTTTTGCGCCGAACATTTAACACCTACAAAAGAAAAACTTTATTTTTTCGTGAAAATCTAAACTTGCGTCAAAGCTGTCGACTTGAAGTCACAGTTTCGCTTCATCACCGGTTGAAGTCGAACCCTGACCCCATTGTACTGAACGTTATCAAGATTCAAATCATCGATAATACGCCAGTGACCAAGGAGTAAAATATTCGTCGGGCGCGCGGCAAAATCCTCAGTCGGCATAACGACCGCGGACCGTGAGCACCATCGCGTATCATAAAAAACACGATAGTGTCCGAACATTAAAATGAAATAAACACTGCTTGAAAAAAAAACAAAAAAATTGTCAGTGACGTATTGTGTTCTAATTTTGAATTTTACGCGCCGAACGCGATGCGTCCAGAAAATCGCGCGGCACGGACTTGCATGATAGTTTGTTGACAGTTATAAAAATACTAAATTAGTGTTAAAATAAGTGTTCATTGTTAGTGCATAATTAGTGTTGCTTATTGTATAGTTAAGTTGTTAAGTGCTCAATAGTGTAAATAATATGGTAAGGTAAAACATGCGAGGTGAAAGAGTCAACTTTTGAAAAAATTAAAAGAGGAATGAAGAACGTTTTTCGATTTATGGTTCCATATTTGCATTTCGGGGGATAAGTTTCGGTGGCTAAGCAAAGGAAAGAAGCCAAACAAACAAGATCCAAATCAAATAGCTATTAAAGTGGTATCGATTATTTTAATTGGCACGTTCAGTGTCACTTTTACTTCGGACATCGCGTGTTATTTATGAAGACACTAATTTCCAAGAACCGAATAGACATAACTACCACTTTTGTCTGTTAATGTCAAATAAAATAAAACGAATCACTTAGGTGCACGTAGGTAAACGAATTACTTTGTTTGTATGTTTATGACCGGCCTGTTACTTACTTTTATTTTTTTTAGGTACCTGTAGGTATAGTTATTAATCGGGAGAGTTTGAATAAGTTTTCCTCGACTTATCATTTCAAAGAGAAGATTTTAAAACTATGTTTTAAACACATCCATTATCATTTCACTTTTCTTATAAAATACTAAAAGGACCAGATCATTACTCAATTTTGGTTTTATAATGCTCTATGTTTTATAATCTTTATGAAAGAAAAACAAACGACTAAAAGTATTAGAAGCATTGACATATTTAGTATCTACATTCGAAAAAGCACACCGTACTACTTATCATTAACGTCCAATTAAATACAGGATACAACTTACCAAATGAAATTGGCAAAAGAAATCCCACATCACTAAAACGCTTTTCTGCGCTCAAAATATAAATTGAGTGAATATATATTCTAACACCTGTAATTGGGTGCGCGGTTTCACACCCGTCCTCATATCTAGCCGATATATTTGTTGGTTTCAGCCAACTGGGGTCTATTCCTGTAGCCACACCGCGAATAAATTCGGAAACAAACGCGCACTGACAAGCGTTTGGCGGCCATGTCTATTTCATTAAAACGATTTAATTCCACGAACAAAGCGAACGAGGTGGCCATCGTCATAATAGCTGAAAGACGGCTACCGATGGATGGCCCCGGGACTGTTCTTGTACTCCCGCGGTCCTCACTAGATAATCGGCGGTCCACCTTGTGGGAGGCCTTCTAACGTTGCGTCTTCTTTTACGCGGTTGCTACTACAGAAACTCTTTTTTTATGGGTGGGAAATCATCAAATGACTCCTTCCACTCTGGGCGAAGCGAAAGGGAGTGTCAGACTATTACTGATTAAAACCCATCCGTGTGCTTCATGTGTGAATAAATTTGCTCATCCCTGGACATTCCACGAAGTGCTTCACAATTCCAAGGATGGCAAAACATCGTCAAGAAAATGACTATAGATACATCGGGGGAATCAGTATTAAGAGTGGCAGACTCTTGCTGACTAAAACCTTCCGTGTTCCTCCTAATGCCCTTTACGTTCCAGGGCCGCGGTGACTCTTTCGAACAAATTCCGCAACGCTACTCCAGAACCTTCAAATATAATATCGATGGGCCTATTTATTATTTTTACGCAAAGGTGGTACACGTACGAGCGACAGTTTTCGGAGCAGATGGATTATGAGGACTTACAGCTATGTCTAGGATGATGATGATGGCAATGAAGCTTGAAGATCGTATGCGAAGTCTTCTTGCAACACTAAAGCTACTTAGCAATTTAATTTTCTTTTTTCGCGAAGCACAAGAGTCAGAATTATTTGTCACTAAAATAGGCAAGGTAGGTGCTTGTCTACGAATTCTTAATAGAGTCACGTTTAACAAATCAATAAATAGGTACTAGGAAAACTTTGATCGCCATTGAAACGTTAAATAACCTTTCACGTGGAAGCCTTCGAATGAAAAGCTAGTTAGGTGGAAAGTTGATTACTTTTGGGAGTTTATTAAAAAAAAAAAAGAGAATATCAACTGAACCTTGAACCCCTAGAACCAAAAGGCCAGCTAAGCTTATTAAAAACGCATAATGTCATCATATATTTTCACCGTAATAAGCCACAGAAAAAAACCTTTGTAATTTACTCCGAGATTCTAATCGGGCCCCTTGACCCGCCCTGAATGACATCGCAGGCTTTCACATACCAAACAATGGACTCTTTGTTGCATAAATATATAAAAATTCAGTTTCTCTATCAAATATTCAAGATACGTAAAGTGTAACAAAGGGTGAAACTATTCGTGGCACTTTTCTTTCTTTCTTTCCGTAACAAAGGATAGACATACAGACATATTGTCTGTTCCGGTCCTACACTAGAACTAACAGTTTCGTATAAACCAGTGTTTACGACTTGAATTCTGTTTCTGATATTTTTCATTTCATTTTCATTTTATTTATTCAAACAATAAACATTGTGTAGAATATTTGCTAGGTACATAATAATTACAATAAAATTGTCACAAGCAAAACAATTTGTACAATTTGAAGCTAAAGTATAGTAAAACATCAAGTCAACCAATTAAAAGATGTCTATAAATAAATAAATGTCAGAAAGTATGTCAGATATAATGTCAAATGTACGCTATGTCAGATGATTAGTCAAAGTCAAAGTTTATTAATTATTTCTTGTATCACTTTCTTTCAGTAGTTTACTCTTCATGGTATTTCATTCAAACTCGCAAGTCTTTATTCTTGGAAATGAATGAACCGAATTTATTAAAACTTAAAAAGCATAAGCAAGATTTAAGTCTAAAAGGTTAGTTAAAAGCTTTTCGAAAAAGAGTTTAAACAGAAAGGGATTATTTTACTTTCCATATAAATAAAAATTGCTATCACTGTCAAGATATTACTAAATTAAAATAACTTAAAACAGGCCTAATAACCAATATGTGCCTCCCTCTCTCTTCTTTGATTTCTTGGTTTACTGAGCTTTCAACTGATCATATTAAACGGACCTTTTTCAGATAAACTTTTCGATATTAACTTCTAATGAGCATATAATATAATATAATAATATATCCTGGGACAACTCACACACGGTCATCCGATCCCAAACTAGGCAGAGCCTGTACTATGGCAACCAGACAACTGATAAACATACTTATATATTTCTAAATACATACATGTGTATTATATACACAAATTACACCCAGACACAGAACAAATGATCATGCTCATCACACAAAGATTTGTCCTGGGTGGGAATCGAACCCACGACCTCCGGTTAAGCAGTCAGGGTCACTAACCACTCGACCAACAGGCCAGTCAAGCATATAATCATAATTTCTAAACATACAAATCCCCGTAAGAGCTCCAACAACAACTATTTTCATCAATCAATCAATACAGAATGCCAGAAATTAATTCCATGACCATCTGGTCAAGTTCCCGAAGTTTTTGAAACAGATGGTCAGGAACTTTTGGAACTTGAGTTTTTCTCCCAATATTTATTAGGTCGGTACACAAAAAAAGTAGCTAGGCCCTACTCCTGTTGACTCTGAATGTTGTTCATGAAACCCCTCAATTAAGCGAACACAAAACTTTACTTCAGCAAAAGGATTCCAACTCAAACTTGTTGTATAACCTTAATGGCGATCGAAAAAAATAATTGTTTATGCTTAAAATAAGGCTATTATAGTATAGAAATATTTTCTGAGTGCCTGTAACCGTAAAGGAAAATAGTATTTATGTTCCTTAAGTATTTGAGCACTCGTGTTTCGAGTTTATCCTGCAGAACCATTTTCCGCACATGAGTCAGCTTTTCAGCAAATGTTTGCAAACAAATCAGCATTTTTTTGTCATATTTCTTAGTTGATTCCTTGATGATAGGAAAAGTTGATATTATTCATGAGAATCTCACCTCCTGAATTAATTTTATTGCCAATGTTTTAAAGGTCAAACTAAATATCACCATTCCCTAATCTAAATTCGTATAGTATTCTGAATCTAGTAAAAAAACTCGTAGACATTCTCCAACAGGATGTTGGTAATTAAGAGGACTGATAAATTAGTGGAAGCCAACTGTACAGCGAAAACAAGCGTGTGGCATGCGAAGCTACGGCGCCGCTGATTAAATCGCCCTCAGTTGTAAATAAGTGAGGTAGATAACAGAAATGCCTATCTTGAAGAAGGCTACTGGGGGCTACCATCAGGTGCGATAATACGTGACATTATTTGCGGTTCTTTAGTTGACAGTACATTGGGAGCTATTTAGTGTCGCCCCGCTTGTAAATAAGGTATTTGTCTCACCGCCGACGAGGAAGCGATAAGCTATCGACTATTTTCTCGCTGAGGAAACGGACAACAGATATAGATCCCGTGTGAGTAAAAGAGACACATACATTTATAGTCGATAGCTCGATAGCGATAGCACACTGCCGGCGAGAACTCTCTTACCACTAGTTGGTCGCAGCGACAAGAGCTATCAAAGATAATACTCGTTTAGCGATGCTCGTTTGGCGGTCAGATCTCACGCCGAGAGACCAACCAGCGGTCATTTCTACCTATAGTGCCGATCTGAGTGCTAGTTAACATAAATTATGAATTCAGCGCTTTGTAGCGCTTGCAGGTTAATGTAGTTCTCGATTGGCCGGAGCGAGCGGTGTGAGTAATAGCCCGTCGCACAAGAGCGTTCGCTCGGCTATAAGCCGAGCGACAAAATTATCGGAACTACACACTCGCTTTTCGCTGCTCGCCAACTCGTATTTAGTTTCTAGCTTTACTCGCTTCTCGCTGATCGTCGGCGGTAAGACAAGTGCCTAAGTAACGTCACTATCACCATCATATCAGCCGAAAGACGTCCACTGCTGGACATAGGCCTCCCCCAAGGGGGAGGTGCCATAATCACCACTCTTGGCAGGGGGGTTGTTAGTGATCGCAGTGTAGCTGTTGCAATGCACAGATAATGCTGCTGCCCATTCTCTGGCGAGTCCCTTAGCCTTACGACACCCATGGGAAGTGATGGGATGGTGCTATTCTTTTTCGTCCGACACCATACAGAACACCAGAACCTAAGTAACGTAGATAACAGAAATGCTTATCCTGAAGAAGGTGATTCTTCCAATGATAGTTTTAAATAATTTATCGGCAAACAAAAATGTAATCAATCCAAAACAGTGATGTTCAAGTCCCTGGGTAATTTTCTTCAAGCATTGGTAGGTATGTGTTTCTCATAGAGCTATCAAGAGCCATGATGGGCATAGTAACAGTACCAGCATTAATCCCTTCGCTTGCTTCACTACCCTTATTATTTTTTATTTTTTTGATGTCGGGGGGAAATCCTCATGGAAATCCTCCACCCTGGGGCGGGTGGAGGGGTCTGTCAGACTCTTACTGACTAAAACCACCCCGGTGTTCCATCTCCCACCTACACCGGGGATCGCGGGAACGTATGCGACTTCCGCAATCCCCGGCTGGTCACCACTGTGGGCCACCTCGCGTTGCTTCACTACCCTAGCTGAAGGTGGGTTGGCGATTCCAGGCGTTTATTATTTAAGTTCAATGTTTTCTCCAGACCTTTTCTCCACCGATGTTCAAGATAAACTGAGAAAGTACACAGGAGGCTAACTCCAGATTTCTGAATAAAAAAAAGTTGAGTAGGTATTTCACTAACTCTATTTTAATCAAAATAAATGTGTCATTAAATTAGGGTTTAATTGACATGTTCTTAGCTCCTCATTGTCAAATCAAATATTGGCCTTAAGTGATGAGGAGAAAAATCGTTATTTTCTTACCGTCTGAAGAAAAGATGCATGATTCGTAAATAGACACTCAATAAATGAAAATTGTGACAATGAAGAAGGTTACCTTCAGGTGATTGTCGTCACACAGTCGAGACGTTAATATAAAAGTAAAAGCACTTGATTTTCTCTTTAATATTTCATAAACGACGTTATAAAAATTTAGAAAATTCAGTCTCAAAGTAAATATTTTAATTACTTTACACTCTGGTTACTTTAGAAGCAGAGCAATAAAAAATCTTTCAAATATTGAAATCTGACGAAGTGTTTTTATAACCGTTTAACTACTAATGACGGAATAATACATTACAAGTCTTTCATTCCAAGACCTTTCATTTGTTACAAAACAAGCTGCTACCCGCGGCTCCGCCCACCTACTACTTCTTTCCCTTTATAAGTTATAGCTTATGTGTTATTCTGATGTATAACAAGCTATATTCTCTTCTTTCTCGCCTGAAACACAGGATTGCCTAGTTCAGGCACATAACATTTGTGGACTTGACATAGATTTAAGCCAAATTGTATTTATTATTAACCTATGATTTTGAATAAAACTTATTATTATTATTATATTACTGTGGCTTAATCAAAATCCGATCTGTAGTTTTTTTATTTGAGATGAGTTTATTCTTGACTCTAGTCTACGTCAAAGATGACAGAGACAAAGTCGACGATGAAGCGAGCTTACCCAGAAGAAGCCTGTTCACTCTAATTTTTGAAGAGATTAGGGTTGTATGCGCGAAAAAGTAATAAACATCCATCCATGCATCCCCAAACATTCTAGCATTTATAATTTAAGTAGAATAGGATTTGGTCGGACAGGAAGTACCTAGAATAACACGTGTTCCCCGAGGGGTAAGGCAGATTCGAGGCTAAATTCTCATCATCATTTCGCCAGTTATGGTCATGTCCCATAGGAAGCCTCCCTTTAACTTATAGATAACTATTTAAAAAAAACCATGTGTTTATAAAATACTAGCTTTTGCCGGCGACTTCGTACGCGCATATCCCGATTTTTCCCGTTCCCGTAGGAATTTTGGGAAATTCTCTCTCAGTGCTCCCTTACACTCTTCAAGGAACCTACATGCCAAATTTCAGCTTTCTACGACCAGTTGTTTCGGCTGTGCGTTGTCTGTCAGTCTCTATATATATCAGGTTGATGATACAAAGTAAAACTATGCGTTGATGAAACATAATAATACGCTTGATACTTGTTCAATTATTCACAACAATTTAATTTATCATGGCAAGTACTGAAAGCATACTTAGGTACAAAAAATTCTGTCAAAATAAATAAAAAGAAAAGCAATTGTTCGAACGTTCTTTTCAAGATGTATGCATAATGCAGATCATATTACAGATACAGAATGTGCTCTTTGCATACTTCAAAATTGTGACAAATGATCATAACCTTTATAAAACTAGTTTACGCCCGCAGCTTCGCTCCCATTAATACTTTCGCAAAAAAAAGTAGCCTTTATCCGTATCAGAGAACAATCCATCAAAATTGGTTCAGCGATTTAGGCGTAAAACCGTAACAAACCAACAAACTCACTCTCGCATGTATTGTACAACATGTAACAGAATAAACGCAATACCTCTTAAGGGGTGATTGTACTCATCATTATGATTTTTTTTACTATGGGACCAACCCCGAAAAAAAATCAGCTGTTTTTTTTTACATTTTGTCGAATTATGCGCACAGAAATGTATGGGGCAGTCGATTTTTTTTCGCGATTTCGGTATTGGTCCCATGGTAAAAGTTGTTCATGTGTACAATGACCCCTTAAGAGGTATTGCGTTTATTCTGTTATACGTTTTATACTAGCTTTGGCCCACGACTTCCTTCGCGTAGTACTCGAAACTTCTAGCTATTGCCCGCGGTTTTGCTTGTGTTAAGGAAGCCTATAAGCGTCTCCAGTGTCTCATCGATCTCTGTAACAAGTTCCATCAAAATTCAAACTCACTTTCGTATTATTATATTAGTTCGAATTCTTAGTGTCTAGTTATTAATGACTAAGTAGTTTGTACCCACGGACTCTTAGCAAAACCACATTCTCCATTTACGCCTAAATGATATATCTAATAATATAAGTCTGGTGAAGTTCTTAGTGAATTAGTGATCCCTAAGTGCTTTAGCGACCCATCCTGTTAAATATAATTATGGACCCTCTTCCTTTGATATAGCTGCTAAAATACTTAGGCGTATTATTGTGTTTTCTTCTTCCATATAACTACAAAATATATTAAGACTATGACAAGCCGTAAAGCGCAGTCAAAAAGAAAAATTGCAAAATATGACTCATTTAATCGATTTACACAAATATCAACTGAGATATTAAAGATTAAAAACAACTTCTACATTGAGATATGATTCGTTTTTATTAATTTTACTGTCATACGTTGGCAAGTATAAAGTATCTACAGAGATACATACATTATTGATAAGGTTTGTATCGACTTTTTTTTCAAGTTCGGAAACGACCAAATTCTCAGACATGTACCTAGTCAAGATTAATAGATAATTTTTCCATAACCTTTAACTAATGATTAACAAAATTGACATTGCCTTAAGGAGAAAATAAATGATTTAATTAAACTATAAAGGATCCTCAGTATAACATTCGCCTTACATCAATCAATTCAAATCGTACCTAAAATTAATATCAGAACTTACAGAAACTATGTAATTTAGATTCAAAACTTTATCATTAGACCGCACCCATTTCTATTCCCGCCAACCGTTGGCGGCCATTGAAATCTCAAAATCCGAAATTTGAAATTGGAACGTCGGAAATGTCAAGAACCAGTCAGTCTTGACTTGTCATTCATTAGAGGTGCATCCCTACTGACGATTGTGGTTAGGACATCGATTGATTCGGGGAACTTGTTAATTGGCTGCGGGTTTCAAACTCACGATACTATTCGCTCTTTGATATCGTCTGTCAAGCTTAGTTTGGGAGATAGTTGCGTCGATTATTAATATTGGTGATTGACAGTTTGTTGGTGATAAAGTTGCCTGTTTCGGATTCAAGAGGGGTCTTTGTCTTTAGTTTAATGTCTAGTTTTCAAATATCCGAAAAAATCCCAATTTACTTTACCACTAATAAATACAACCCTGTGATCATACGGTCCCCTAATAACCGATTTAATTATATGCTGATTAACCAGAATATGCAAATTCTTGCTTCAGTAGGTACCTATTTTTGACACTGCAGGATACTTTTAAATGTATTAAACTTTATGCATTACTTAGGTAGGTACAAATACAGACTTCTTACTCATTCTCTATCAGTCAACCAAGGATGTTGAAGATATAAGCAGCCATGTATATTAGGGTAATGTTGGGTGCACTGTGCTCACATAATAAAATCAATTGATCAATGTATACTAAATATTGTAAAACTTATATTTGAAAATAGTAACTATGGAGTTTCTTGTCCGTTCTTCTCCATAAGAATCTACTTTTTGCAAATGGACAACTAGAGTCACTAATATTTTAATTGCAACTGTAAATTTGACGTTCAAAACTGCCTTTTAATGGTCTAGTTGAAATAAATGAATTGACTTTGACATGGCAGGCAAGATGGCAGGTGTGACAACCTATTCAGATGTTTTTGCAATATTCATTATTTCGATACAATACGATTAACTACCAATGCAAGGCCTGTAAAGTGCCGTTATTACATCCGTCATTGTCCTTCATTCACTAGCCTCTATTGTTGTCGTCTGAAAGAGAACGGTCCCGTGTACAGTTGACGACGCAACAATGGCTGAAAACTCTCATACCTATTCGTTTAATATTTCTTTGATAGTGTTTACTGGGACAGAACCTTGGAAGATACACGAACACAGGCTTTGACTGTTGACATTTTAACAACTGGCTCGATAGATTGATTAAAAAATCCTTTCCCTGCCCCATTCTATCTGAGGTAGGTCTATCATACATTCTTTAATCAAACATCTCTTTAAGCTGCCATCTCAAAAGCCGCGTCATTTAAGCCATGTCAAAAGCTCCTGAAATGTAAAAAGATAAATAATAAATCAGCATCTTTGACTAATTTAACGTTATGTTTAAATATTTCCCAGTGAGGTTCCATTTTAACATCACAGAGTAGCATGTTACCAGAATTCTTAGGAAATCGCATTTTATCTTAAAACAGTCTTTATAGACGATTTTCTAAGAATTATTAATAAAAGAAGTTGCTATTTTTAATGTCCACAATGGACCAAAGAAAAGTATGTCCCTGTAATATAATAATTAGGTTACATTAGATGATGATCATGTCAATTCCTACTTCAACTGCTTTATAATTTAGTAGCTGCCGCCCTCGGCTCCGCCCGCGTTAATGTCGAAAATTACTCCCGGGATAAAAACTTCCTATGTCCTTTCCCGGCACTCAAACAAACTCTATACAAAATTTCATCTTAATCGGTCCAGCCGTTTGCGCGTGAAGAAGTAACAAACATACACACACACTCACAAACTTTTGCCTTTATAATATAGTGTGACGTGATATATAGTGTGAAAACCTGCTATGTGTAATTCTGATACATTGTCATATGCTAAATAACTGAAATTTTCAGCAAAACCGGTCCAGTATTTTTTGCGTGAAAGCGTAACAAGCATCCTCGCAAACTATCGCGTTCAAACTACTGGCATCAGCTAGTATTCACAAAATATTAGCTCCTAGGTCACGCAAAACTACCAAACTAATAAGAATTATTGTCCCAAATAATACGTTGCCTATCCAGAACAAGAACGACTCAAGTGGTTCGAAAGAGTCACCGCGGCCCTGGAACGCAAAGGGCTTTAGAAGGAACACGGATGAATTTTAGTCAGAAAGAGTCTGACACGCCCTTCCACTCCACCCAGAGCGGAAGAAGTCATTTGATGATTTCCAATCCCTAAAAAAAAAATGGGATGTACACCGAAGTATCCAAGATATGGTCTTTATGTAGGTCCCTAATGTGTAGATGTCTCGTATGTAGAGCCACAATTTGCCAGACTAAACCACGGTTTCGAAAAGAAATAACAAACGAGTCAGAATACGCAAGTATGTAGTACAATATAAATTAACTTAGTTGTAGACCAATATGTTCCCTGTAAATGTGAAAATTGTAGCTGACTTCGGTGATTGGAAGGATGAAATTACCAAGGAACTATTTGATAGAGTCTGAGTAATAGCAACCATTGAGGAACTGACTGTCAATTTTTCTTGCAACCAATCGTAACAACGTTTGACAGTTTGTCCCAAGATTTTTTGCGATAATTTTCGTTCCTGAAACCGGACCGAAGTCTCATTAAAAAGAGCTCAAACGGTCACGCCTGTAGCCATCAATCGAGCTCAACTTTCAACTCTAAACTGATACTAAATTTGCAATGGGAAAATTCAACAGCACTTGCCCGAATCCTAGTGAATCAAATTGTATTTTTATAACTTAATTTTAGTTTATAACTAATCGAAACCGTCGCTTATCTTAATTATTGTGTTTTTCCTCATATAAGTGAATAATTGTATTCTTGTTGAGCGAAATAAATTTCTTAAACCGTTAAATCTACCGCTCCGTTTTCGTAAAATCTGTGTATTAGCTAATTATTTAAAACGAATTTTATCCCTCTAATAAATTATGCCAAGTAAAACATGATAACGTTTTAATACCTCGTGTGAGATGGATTTATACTCATTACCCTCTTCTATAAGATTTATGTCACTTGATAAATGACTAGTATTTTCTTTAACGTTGCTCCACTTCGGTTGATCCTCTATCGTGGATGCGTTTACAAACCTACTCTAAATATTACATGTACATAACATTCAGATTTAAAAAAAAATCATACAGAACGTACCTATAAAAAGATTTAGACAAAATACACACGTTTGAAGAAAATTACATACATACACGTATGTACTTTGTAAGAAAAAACAAAAAGTAATTTTCTTCGCGCGTGGAGTCTGTAATCAAGGTTTACATGGTTTGGGATAGAATAAAAAAATGAAATACAGTTACTTTTACCTTCTCTCTTATCTCCTACACGAGTAAAATGAATAATTTCGTTGTGGGATCCAAGATAGTTATACCGTTCCTCCGGGACTCGTCTAACCTCATTGACTCGACGTTTTTCAACTGGTCCATTCTAGTGATTCTGGCTGTCAGGAGTTGTAATGGATGGAAACAGCGCGGCAGGCTTACCAATAAAAAAACTATAAGGGTTCCTTGTTGACTACGGAACCCTAAAAATATGAGTAGATTCGTAAAACAATATGTATCTAGACGATCAAGAAAAATATATAATTATTTCGTCCGGCTAGTGGATTGCCACTAGCCGGACGAAATAATTATATATTTTTTACACCAGTAACCTAGGGGTTAATCTATTGAGATTAACCCCTAGGTTACTGGTGTAATCAGAATCAGAATGATGGATGATGTAATGTGGCTGTAATTTACAACTCTGCCTAAAGCTTCCGGGACCACGGGCGTGATATTTGTACCCCTAAATAGTACAAAACAAATTAGTTCTCTACCTGTATCAGATTCTCCGCTTTCTTCTTCTAAACCACGCAACGGATTTCGATACAATTTTCACCAATAGCAAGAACAATAAACGAGGATGGTTTTTGTAGATAATTTACACACGTGCGAAGCGGGTCGCTAGTGTTTACTGAATTACATGTGCATACCTACATCTCCAGTGCAGTAGGTGAAGCACCTTTCATCAGAACAAAAAGCAACATAAAGCCCGTTTCAAAGTGTAGCATCAGGAAGCGAAGACCAGCACAGTCTGCACAAAGCACTGAGACGTGACTGGCGTGATGGGAAAACTGTAAGGGACACTACACACGTGCGACTAATAGTCGCACTGGATTTTTTACTCCTGAAAGATAAAAAAAACAAGGTAGGAAGAAAATTTGTGAAATTCTTAATTTTAAATCTATGTTTTTCTGACATGGTTAATTAACAGACCTATTTTTGATAGGTGTCTTTTTTTGTAGGTTCGTTACTTCTAAAAGTCTATCTAGCATTTATGAAATAAAATAAATATAAATTATTAATGTGTCTCCATGTAATTTTAACAAGTTATGAAATCAAAATTAATTGACCTTAAGTTTGTGCCTGCTCTTTCCCTTGTTACTTAGCATTTTCCCCTTGCTTGTGATGCTGTGTGGACCCAAGGTTTTCGCGCATTCCATCCACATTTTTGTTTTTGACGTGTCAAAGTCTAATAAATCGATGAACGCCTGCACGCACGAAAAAGGATGACTCATTGTAACGTTACGCTCATTGTAACGTTACGATCATTTCATCAATGTTTTGTTATGACGTTGTCACGTGAAACTATCGTCCGTAAACTGACTTTACAGACAACCAACTTTTCTAGGAATAATATGGTTCTTTGGTTAAGATCTGAGGAAGGAAAGATAGAGACAGAAGATGAGTCCTACTACCTTTTCTCTTTCTCAGTACCTACCTACTCCTTGAAAAACAAACCCACTTCTTTTTTCGAAAAAATCGCTACTCTGCACAGCATACAGTACCATCCCCGCCTACAATACGACAGCGTTCGGATATCCTGATTGCGTACTTTACCCACAGTATCGGCACGTATCGCGCTCCAGCAAGGGAAACTACACGAATACGACACATAAATACGACAAGAAAAATACGATAACTGTTTTATTACTATTACCAGAGCAGTTTCTGTAGATATGCTGGGAAATGTTGCTTCGGTTTAGAATTCGTTTTAGTGTAAGTAAAAAGTGTTAAGTTAGCGTCAAAATGTGCTCCCAAATGTGTTTAAATGTTTACCTCAACCGAATTGGTCCAGTAGATTCGTAGAAAATTGGCTGTGACAGACAGGCAGACGATCAGACGACACGAGTGATCCTATATGGATTCCATTTTTTCACTCAGACATACGGAATTACGGAACCCTAAAAATACAGTAAGTGATCTTTCCAAATCTCTACCCCAAGAAAAAACCTAATAAAATCATTTCACCCTGTACCCTAAAATCTTTCTTTACAGAAAAACCTTACTTTTTAGGATACGTGTATTGGTCAACATTTTTACAACGATAAATAAACATATAAATAACATTCAGGACAGCGGACAGCGACATGAGTTGATGATGATTGATGAAGATGACTCCTGAAACGTCCTGAAAGATTGCCCACACTCGCAATTAGGATACGATTAGGATCCCAAGCTTCACCGCGTTTGACATTTATAAGGCCGGTTACAAAAACTTGTTTTATTTTTCCTTATAAAATCTCTCTTTACTAGGCTCAGTCAGCGGCTTCGTCTGCGCAAATGCCAAAAAAACCCAAAGAAATATATTCCCAAGATCAAAAGTAACCTATTTCTTATTCCAGAACAGGGTTTACGCGTTTGCCAAGTTTGATCTAAATCCATTTAGCTGTTAACTCGTGAAGAGGTAACAAATGGACTTGCGCATAGTAGTTCACGACCGGGAGCGCTCATTTTAGTTCGCAGCCCCTTGGCGAACTAGTTCGCAGCCCCTTGGCGAACTAGTTCGCTCCTCTAGTTCACCAGTTCTATATTTTTGTAAATAATAGCTTGTATTTTGCATAGCATTGAAAGATGATGAAGCACATCATTCAGTAGTTGAGCGGCGACGCAACTAGGTCGGGCAGCTCTGCGCTCTCGCTCACTTTCGCTGTACTATAAGGTCGGTCATTTCGAAGGAACAAACGAACCAAAGAGCGGAGGATCTGGGACCTAGTTCGCGTAGTTCACCTGGGAGTGCTCTTACGAACTAGTTCGCGAACCACCCAAGACTAGTAACAAACACACAAACAGACAGAATTACTATTGACCTGTTAAAAGATTTCCAAATTCAAATTAACTAAAAGATCCCTGTGCAATATCTCCCGCACCAATGTCTAGTCACCGGCACAGATTGGCAGCAATAATCGAAATTCACTAAAAATTACTACTATTATTACCAAGTTGAACATGTAACTGTATACTTTACTTACATAATGTGATCGCTGTGGACACTAACTGGGTTAAGCATTTACAACCGGAGCCAAATCACTACCGAAACTACATTTGGCATAAGATGTTACACGAAAAGAAGATAAAATTGCACTTGGTATGGCAGGCTACCAGCCATGTTATTGCTTAAACACAATAGGTACGGCAATAACTCTTAACCTTGGTGAATGATCCAGTTCAGTAGTTGGTGTTTGGCAAAAAGTTTATTACATTCATATATTATACTACCTACCGCCCGCTCCACCCGCGTGAATGTCGAAAATTATCCCAAAGGAATGTTCCCTTATATATATATGCCTATATCCTTTCCCGGGACTCAAACAATCTCTATACCAAATTTCATCTACATATTTCTATCCAGCCGTTTGCGCGCAGAGAAGTAACAAACACGCACACACACTCACAAACTTTCGCCTTTATAATATTAGTGTTATTAGCTTTTGCCCGCGACTTCGTACGCGCATTTCCCGTTCCCGCATAGCCTATAGCATTCCTCTTGAATATGGCTATTATGTATGTACAAAAATAATTTTCCAAATCCAACTGGTAGTTCCAGGAGATTAGCGCGTTAAAACGAACAAGCAAACTCTTTGGCTTTATTATATTAATTATAGATAGATAAAGTCATGCTACAAGCTTCGCAGAATCCTTTCGCTTCGTTATCGTTAGTAAAAGGGTATAACTTGTATCATAATTGTTAGTCGGCAGTCAACTGATGAACTTAAAGCCAAAACGTAGGTATATGTACAGCACATTTTTGTTTATGAACTACCTATAACGTTTGTTTTTTTTAATTCTCATCATAATAGCTTATCAACATCATCATTTCAGTCGAAAAACGCCAACTACTGAT
Organism: Mamestra configurata; assembly: GCA_002192655.3. Classification (NCBI taxonomy): domain Eukaryota; kingdom Metazoa; phylum Arthropoda; class Insecta; order Lepidoptera; family Noctuidae; genus Mamestra; species Mamestra configurata. The sequence goes on from NDFZ01005452.1 coordinate 166,481, forward strand.
GCCGATGGCTTCCCCGAAGCGTTGCCACATCAACTTGTCCTGTAGATCCGGCCGTGAATAGCTCATTCCTGGCCAAAATTGATCACTAATCAGAAAAGTCGTTAAGAGATACTTCTGTCATAAGTTCGTTAGACACACTTCTACATTTTTTTTTAGAATGTGAAATCATTAAATGACTTCTCCCGCTCTGAGTGAAGTGGGACGGTGCGTCAGACTTTTACTGATTTAAACCCACCCGTGTTCCTTCAATTGCCTTTTGCGTTCCAGGGCCGCGGTAACTCTTTCGAACAATCCCGGAAGCCTGGCAGAGATACTTCCACCTACTATTCCAACACAACTTTGTAATCATCATTCAGCCGATAAACGTCTACTGCTGGAGCTAGGCCTTCCCCAAATTGGTTGCCATAACCGGCACGTTTGGCAGGCGGGTTGGCGATCGCAGTGTTGCAATGCACAGAGAATGCTGCTGCCCATTCTCTGGTGAGTCCCTTAGTCGCCTCTTACGATACCCACAGGAAAACTTAAACTCGACTCAAACTCAAAGCATTTATTTCAATTAAACCATTACAGGCACTTTTGAATAGTCAAGGTCGGTCTGTCCAAAGAGATGAAGCTAATTACACGTACCAAAGCGTAGATCTCTATGGAGAAGAACGTGCATGAAACAGACTCTTTTAAATTAAAGTTTTTTACAATGATATGGTTACATCATTCGTGAGAAAATTATACAAACATACATATATGTGAGATGGTGATGGTGTAATGATGGGATGGTGCCATTCTTTTACGTCCGACACCATACAGAACAACCTTATAATAAAATAGGTATTTTCAGTAATAGACTTCCAAAGTTTACATTCCAAAACGTCAGTTTCTCAACTAGTAATGGGGTTGTTATTGTAAACACGACGAAGGCTGGAGTCGAGCCATCCGTTACAAATGGCGCCTCTCTTAGGAAAACATCCAGATTTACATAAGTACCTTTGTAATGAATTCCTTCACAGGCTTCACTATACTAATACACTACACTAATACTTGTATTCCCTAAAGGGTAGACAGTGGTGTTCCGTTCTCAGTAGTTGGTTTGAGAGATAGTATTAAGTTTGTAACGTTCAGAATAGCTAAGACTATCTAAGACTTTCCACCTGCAACTATTTGCATAAAAATTGCATTAATTGCAGGTAACCATTCAAAGTCAAAGTCAAAGCATTTATTTCAAATAAACCATTATCAGGTACTTTTGAATTGTCAAAGTCATTCCATCAAAAACATGAAGCTATTTGCACGTTCGAAAGCGTAGATCTCTATGGAGAAGAACGTGCAAGAAACTCCACGGACACTCTTTTAAATCATTTAATGTTTACAAAAATCCTGGTTACATTAACCTTGTTGCTTCTATATATGAGAACAATGTAAAGAAAGAAAAAAACAATTTATAGTATCAAATATTAAAATGAGGCAGTGGCAACTAAGGGATGACCAGTCTCCACTGACGGCGCCCGTTCACGAACATGACGCGTGCATCAGTACCATTCAGCTCAACCATTTTGAAGGGAACTGAATGATCCGATACACGCGCCACCATCAGCGAGACATTGGAGTGAGCATGACACACCCTCAACTGCCCCTGCTATTTCATGTCAAACAAGGAAACTATCTATTAACATAATGGTCCAGGGTTCTCACATTTACAGAACTTGAAATAAAAATTGCTTCTAAATTATATAAAACTATGAATATCAATCTGAANAAATATTAAAATGAGGCAGTGGCAACCAAGGGATGACCAGTCTCCACTGACGGCGCCCGTTCACGAACATGACGCGTGCATCAGTACCATTCAGCTCAACCATTTTGAAGGGAACTGAATGATCCAATACACGCGCCACCACCAGCGAGACATTGGAGTGAGCATGACACACCCTCAACTGTGCTATTTCATTACATAATGTGATCCCTTGCTAAGTGTGCCCGGCAATGTTATCAAACTTGCATGCGAGTTGCTTGCTGGTAGCTAGGTATAAAACCTATTTGTTCCACCTCATAAACCTTCTACCGTTATCTCATCTTATTAAAAGTCGACACAGAATGCCTTCTTCTCCCTTAAATCTCAATTTGCAGTGATCTCAAAAGGGACCTCCTTTCAGCTTCAGCCAATCCATCCATCGTTTCGTTGGTCTTTATTTACCCTTATAACTGTCACCGGAAAATGGCAAACTCCGTAAGATTATAAAGTAACTTGAGAGATTGTAAATTCTCGATAAATTGTCAACTGAACATTTGAAATACTTTTTTACGCATCAAAATTTGATAGTCTATAATATCTCGAAGTCATTCCGAGAAATTGTGGACTGACATAAAATGGCGACCAATCAGCATTCCTGTCGTTTTAAATTGGTGTTGTTAGTGTGGGTTGTGGGTGTTAAAAAACGAAGAAACAACCAAAAACTACGAATTCCGCAATTAAAGATAGTTTATACTTTGTACCTAGTGTTTTTTTATTTGGAAGTCGGTGCCTGGTGTATTTTTTTGTTGAAAAGAAAAGTTTTTTATATGAATGAATGAAAATGGTACCATGCTAAAGGTGTTGACCGCGTCAGTAGCTCGCAACACAACTACCGCCTGCTTTATCCGCTTAGAGGAAAATAGTTCCAGCAGAAAATATGAAAGAAAACTAGGTCCCTAGTTATTAAGTTCTCGTGAAGATTACGTTGTGTGAGCCTGTACCGCTGATTACGGTCACCATGGCAACATGCGACGCTGCGGGGCTATGAAAAGGTGATTTATAGAGGTACAGATTGTGAGCAGCGTCAGAGGAAGCGTTTAGGGACCTTTCTTGAGAAAGGGGTGATGTGGAGCTTGTAATGGTTGTATCAATATCATAAGGGGGTTTTAATACCTTCTAATATTGAGTGATTAGTAGTATGTGCTGGAATATAAATCGCAAAAAAAAAAATATAGAGGTACTTAATAAATAAAAAAGTCGGCTTTTCGGAAAGCACGTTAAGCCGTTGGTGCCGGCTGCCATTTGTAGATCTTTGGCAGTCGTTACGGATTGTCAGAAGCCAGTAAATCTGACTTCCGTCTAGCCAAGAACCACCGTGTTACCCAGTTAATGGGTTGTGGAGTTCTAGTAGGCAGCCGCTCCACGTAAAATACTGGTATTCAGCTGAATCCGGTTTGACTGGAAGCCGACCCCAATATAGTTGGGAAAAGGCTTGGTCGTTTAAAAAGAAAACAGTTTGAAATTGAGTAGTAAAATTAATTTTAAGACTAAATATGTTTTCCCCAAAAGCAAGGTATATTATAATCAGTATAATATAAACACAACTGATTGAAAATTAACACCAAGAGCTCAGAAATTTGATTGCGTCTCTCAGCCTGAAAAACCAATTAGCCTGACCTAGAAGTTCAAGTAACACAATAAAACATTAACAAATAAGACCCGCGGTCTTCTTGAAAAAAACGAGCGAGTCTTACAGTAGTCGCATAGAATGTGTAACATCTGACGTCTCACCTTGGTAAAAAGCAACATTAACATTAAAAGTACCAACTGACAGCCAACTCGACCACTACGCGCGGTCGTTGGTCAAAACGAATATGGTGCGCTCATTGGTCAAATCAAATAGCGCGCGCTTCCTCGGCTTCCTGTTACACACTTCCGTCCCATTTCACGAAATCACTCCCACAGATTGCGGGAAAGCAAGAGGAAAGATGTTACACATCAAAATAAACAAAAGTCTTAGTTACAAACGACAGTTCTCATATTTAAACCAGAGACAAGTCCCGACAAGGTTGAGCGTATATAGTGACCGTAGCGTTGGTATTTGGCGGGCCGGCGGCGGCAGATCAAAGGGAACCTTGACAAATATCTGTAACCTTTTGTCGTGTAGGGGAGCGCTAAACGGTTAAGTATTAAAACCGCACCTTTCCCGCGGCCTGCTTTATGTTGCCGAGCCTTTGTTTTTGTTAATTAGGGAAATTGTTGGGTGTTGCTAAACGGAGATTTAAAGAAAATTTGAACAGTCAAAAACCTTTAAAAATCCGGTAAACAGAATTTACTAAACTCTTTTTAATAATTATTTTAATAAATAATTTATTTCAGATTCATCTTACGATTACATCCATATTTGTTAGTACATTTGCGAGCTTACAAACTAGTATTAGTAATAATTAATTATTATTTTATTTTATTATTAAGTATTACTATTAATTATTAGCTGAATACTGAAAAACAGCTATTTTCAAGCTTAGATACCTATTTAAAAATTAGTTAAATGCTGATTAACGTATTCTAAATGATAAAATCTCTATTAATTTGAATAAAGAATCTCCTGGTGATACAGAAGAAAAACATATTAAGAAACGTTCCAAAAAACCACTTCATTTTGATATTTCACACGAAAATCAGAACGTAAGATGTCTACACACATGATAATCCAAGTCTAACTGATAAAGACAACCTTGTAAGTAATGTGATTACGTGACGTTACATAAACGAACCTCCATTTTTTTTGAAGTAGGTTAAAAATAAAATCTTACTTTTGCAATGTTTTAAACGAGGAAGACGAGGGTAATTCTTTTTTAAGATTAAGTATTTTTCTGCTGGTTGTTATCAAGGCTTCGAACGATTATGAGGAAAAATATGAATGGAAAATCTCCACAAGCTACTTGTAAGGGTGCTCTGATTTTAATTTATTTTTTATAAAAGCGATTGGTATATTTTGTGCCTATTTCTGTAGACACGTTTCTCATACAAGTGCCTAACAACAAAAGTTTAATTACCCATTGGCTTACGGTACACTTGGCTTGAATAGCTACGTACTTCAAAACTTTCAGAATAACGCTTAACCTTATTTCTTAGATGAGCACCTAATGTGCCAACATTTACTTGTATTAAAGTTGTGGTACATATAATTATTGTTAATAATAATAATATAATTTTATTGAGGAACAACATTGGAACCATTTTTGTTAGTAAACACCTTATATACTATAACTTGTGCACTTGGGTTTGTAACAAAATTTATAGATAATTAATAAGTCATGTACTTTCGAGGCATTTCATGCGGACAATGATGTCGCATGAGATGCCTCAGCACAGGAGCTCTCGGATCCTCAGCCACAACTTTGGGATGAAATTGCTACTCCCTCGAATCCTCCTCACAAGCGATGCCACCTTTTTCCTGATGATCGCATGGAAACCTCTACTCGACTAAAAGGACTATACCGTGCTGTTCAAATAACATCAGGTGGAATATCTCTTTCAGTTTCCAAGAAAATCTTGACAGTGTAAACAAACACTTTGTTTGATTACACCTGCAGTCGCAAAGCTTTATTTATAAATAACATTCATCCATTGTCTCCGTTCAAGTAAATGTGATTGAAAATGACTGTAGTAGCTCCAGCCATTTCCAGTATTCGAAACTAATATTTAATGAAGTAAAATTGTTTGTTTGTTTATATGTTTGTTAAGGGTAATCTCTGGAAATTGTGATCCGATTACAAGAAACATTTTACTGAAGGTTTCACTATTGCTGAGTGTCATAGAAACACAGTGAGTTTACTTTTGTCCCGAAAAAAACACACAGTATATTTTGCCAACATCTTACCGTGAAAGTTTAGGTGAAGTGAGCGTGAAAGGAACTGCAGTGCGATTCTGTAAACCTGTCACCGTGTAAACTTAGATGAAGTAAATATGAAGTGAGCTGTCAAACCATACAAACAAACAAAATGGGATGACAGTTCTCTTTATATTCACACCTCCTTTTTTTTTTTTTTT
>NDFZ01005452.1:174167-189796 GCA_002192655.3 Mamestra configurata
CACTCCCGGCCGGAGCTCGCCCCTCAGCACCCAGTCGTACCCGATGTTCCACAGGAGCGGGCCCAAGACCGAACCCTGCGGAACACCGCACGACATGGGGCGCTGGTATCTGCCATCACGTCCCAGATAGGTGGCACACCTTTTCGCCAAATAAGCCCCGACGACGCGGCGGAGGTAGGAAGGCACTCGATGATATCGTAGTGATATTCACACCTCCTAAGTTAACAAGGTGGGATGATGTCAGCAAAGACCGGCTGATTCGTCTGATGCTGAACCAAGCAAGCTGAACAATAACTCGATGCTGATTTTGACGACAAAATAGTGTGAAGTGTTCTCTTTCCAATTTGTATTTGAAAGGTTCTTGAAGTGTTATTGTCATCTTAATTACAACACATACATTACCATACATTAGAAAACATACGACTTACATTTGACCGAAAACTGATTATTTCCAAGCCGTATTTTAAAATGTTTTGACGCGTAACCTAAAACATTGAAAGAAATATTGTATTTTCACGAAATCTTTATACATTTCACTGTTGGTCAATTAAGAATTGACGTCACTAAACCTGGCAATTCGTGTGGAAACGAAAATAACAATGTCACATGCAAAAATAACAATAATTCGAGCAGGGTTAAAAGCGGAACGTTGAAATCCGTTCTTCAGTATTTTATATTGTCAAGAAATGAGCTCAGAATACGTGGAATAAATTCATCGGTGACGTTTATTTGCACGCTGTATTTCTTTAAATTGAAATAGTTCAGGGAGGATTGATGTCTGCTTGACTCGTAATGCGTTTTTGTGTACCTTGTGTTGGAAAATAATAAGCGAATTTTATAAATAGGTATTACTGTCGTGACAGTAGTCAGTAGCCAGAAAATTTGACCCTAGTCTTGCAAAGGGTATATATTACCCAGTGTATTTATAAATCTTAGCCTGCAACTTGCAGTTTTGCTACTTTACAAGTCTAATTTTTCTCATAACGCTTAAAAAGCTCAAGACTTTTACAAATGAGAAGTTTCGCACTACTCTCAATAGAAGAGCTTTCACCTTTCACAAAGTCAGTTCCAAATAAAAAACAGCTAGCAATATGTTGTCGAAACTAACAAGAAAAGCTCTTCATCCATTTATGAAATCCTCAAACTTATTACGGACTAAGTTATATTACAGCGCCTAAACAGATATCCTTCGTTGCGTGAAATTGATATTGCTTACGGTTCCATTTTGTGCCAGTTATGGGAGCAGTGACCCACTGTCCCACGTGGGCTATAAACGCGATGCGATAATGTTAATGGAGCATTAGGTTTTTATCCACATAGTAGGTGTTCAGCCCAGTAGTACAGTTCTTTGGAAAAGGTGGTTATGTTAATTTACCCGAAGTTTCTTTTCAATATGTTAATATTTCTGCCGGTTGATTTTGTAAACATATCGAAGTGAAGGCTTGGGTGAAGTGATCACGAGGTGAGCTGTCAATCCATATAATCAAGATGGAATGAAATGACAGCTCACTCCGTGATCACGTGACATCTTGATTGTATGGATTGACAGCTCACCTTGTATCACTTCACCCAAGCCTTCACTTCGACATGTTTACAGAATCGCCCGGAAGTAGGTCCTCGTGAATATGACAATTTTTGTGAGGTATTTGTGAATATGTATTTTTTTATTGTCGATAGAATGCATTTGACTACCACATGATGGTAAGCGACGATGTGGTCGGCGATAGAAAACGCTCACATATATGTAACTTCCTGTTCACTCTTTAAGTTGATTAAAGGGAAGAGCGATAGCTACTTACTAGGGATGTCTCATTTACAATCCATGTAACTGTTTTGGGACAAATAAACATTTTTCATTTTTCACTCTTGACTTTTTCTTGTAGGTACTTTTAAAAATCTTAATATTTCAGGTGTTCAGATCTTTGTAGTATTCTACCAAAAAGAGCATTAAAAACAGACTGACAAAACACAATCCTCTCATTACATAATTTCACAAATCTTCGCAATTATCCCACACAAAGAACAATATTAAAACCATGACTCAAACATTCCAACTTATTATAATTTCACGGACTTCCGAAAGTCAAATTACAGCTATAGTTACGCATGCTTGGACCGAATAAAGTCGTGTCCGTGGCTTGGCCCTGACCCTGGGCTAATGGCCTTGATATGCCTCATATGGCCCAAAGTAGGCCCTACGGTAATGGCCATTGCCTATGGGAATTCGTGAAAGGGAGATCTACTTATGGTGGGTTGAATTTATATCTTTTGTGATTTTGAAGTGACGGTTTTTATCGCTTTTCGGGCATTCTTCAATATGATTTTACTTCTGGAGAATGAATGTTATGGTACTTATATTTAATTGTGAATATTTAATTATAGGTTTTGGAACGAAAAACAACAAAAAAAAAATCTATCAAGTTCTCAGGTTGGAAGCGTGTGCTGATTTTTTTATTATTTTGATGATTGTCCTGTGACTCCTGATCGAGTCGTATTTTTGGAGTTTATTCTCATGTTTAGCCCGCGGTATGAAAATTTTATGAGGAATAAAATCGAGCGTTAACTAAAAGTGAGGCGTTACGTTCCTTTGCGCATCTTTCAATTTGAGATAATGTATGTGTGTATATACAAAGTATACAGTTTATTTTAGATGCATTCATTTACCCTCTTTTTTACATAATCTACACAATAACAGTTCTTAAAGAGTAAACTAAAGTCGTGCGTCAGAGCTGATACACACAATTTTTTTATTCATTCTTCCTTCCTTTAAAACACTTATGTTATGTATGAATAACGAGAGAATAAATTAAAATATTTAAAGTATTTTAAAACTCGAAAAAAAAAACATTATTATTCCTTTATATAATTTACACAATAATGTCTCTGGAAGCTTCTTGAATTTATTATTATGGATGCGCATTGACATAACGATATATTTAATGTAGGTATATTGCGAAGTTATTTGCGACGGAAAGCGACGGTCATCCACCTCGATGTGTACTCAGTGCATCCTGTTTGTACCAAACTAATAAACAAAGTAATAATACACTATAAATAACTAAGTTTTCAAGGAAACGATTGTTACCTTGCTTTTATTTGACAACACAGAAAACATAAAAGAAATTAAAAACTTTTGAATGTTCCAATATATTCTACATTTTTACATTTGACGTTATGAAAATTAGTCCGATTATGTTATTTCTTGGGTATTGTACCTACAAAGGCTCTTTTATTTATTAATGCCTATTTAATGTTCGAAAAAACAACACAAACATGAACAACCACAAATTCACTAATAGATCGAATTACAATATTAATATTTAAAAAAACAAATATTTTATTTATTTATTTAAACTTTATGTACAATAGAGGTACATGGGCGGACTTAATGCATCAAGGCATTCTCTACCAGTCAACCTTTGGGTTATAAAAACTACACTGTGGTAGGTGTATCTACAACAAGTAAATAAAAATTAAAAATAGAATGTTGTTTCGGAAGGAATAAAAAAATATATAATAATAAATAATCATAATATATAATAATAATAATATATAATATAATATATATAATAATAATATATAAAAAAATATATTTTTTTATTTGTGTGATCATAATTGATGAATAAAGTTCAAGGTATTGTTACAGAATTGTTTGAAGTATGAAGCCCAAAACTTTAAAGGTCAAAACAAAACCAAATAAAGTAAATTAAAGTAACCATATTATATGTTTACGTAAACGTATAACTACCGGAATAAACAATAAGGGGCCTATCTCCCTACTTTGTTTTCGTAATAGAAATCGTAGAGAAGCTGTGAGCCAATTTCTCTACCATAGACATAAACAATTTAGCTTAGACAGACTGTCGCCAAGGCATAGGATTTATTTTTTCAGAAATAAAAGGACAGGCCAAGGATACTGAAGCATAACGCCAAAATATAGGTTGCAATCCCCAGTCACTAATATATTTTTATAATAGAAAGGCTCGTTGGACCACAATCCCACCAGATGGAAAGCGATGATGTGGTCGACGATGGTGTACGCTTGCATAAAAGTAACTAATTTATTCTTGACTTAAACACCTCCAGCTCGTATCAGCAAACACAGACTATACATGGTGAAAAGTTAAAGGTAATGCCTGTAGCCTAAATGTTTATATGACCTTCCAACCTGTATAAATCAGTGTCCTCAACACGGACTGATAAAACCATTACATGACTTACAAGGAAATATTACCACAAACTTATCTATTGATATAAGCTACGGAAAAGATTATAAATCAAAATGAAAGCCAAATCCATACGTCATCATTAGATCCATAGACCAATCCTTCCAGATAAGAACCATAAACTAGAGTTAGGAGATTGTGCCTACTTTGTGTCAAGGCTGAATAGTTTACGAGAAGAAGATGTCTGCTCGTATATATGACCTAAAGTCTAGTCATCCAGTGCCGACGAGTTGATTACCATTTATACTATTGTTTGGGACTTTGAAAACATTGTGCTGGTATTGATTTTCAAGGATTCTTGTTTGATATTAGAATTTTTTTTAAAGTTAAGTCAGTTTCAGACAATAATGAGATTGTGGTCAAACGCGAGTATTTATTATAAATAAAATATTTAAACATGGATCGTTAGATTTTATATATGTTTTTTTTATTTTATTTTTCAATACATTAATTTACACTACTGGTAGAAACATAACACTTGTCTAAAACCTTTGAAGGTTTATGTGACAAAGTGGAGAAAGCAAGCTCGCTCACAACATGTACTTAAAATAGATTAAACTTATACCTACTTAAATCATGATGTCACCTATAATAAAATATATTTTAAAGGCAAATATACATTTTTGAAGTGAAATTCTTTATCGGCGTTGGAAAAAAATTTACCGTCATTTCTCGGTTACACGTCACATTTTTCCGTTACGCACCATCTTTTTCTTGTCCCTACCACGGTTGATTCGAAGAGTTCTTTCTCTAGCGGAGTAGGGATAGCATGTCGTTTAAGAGGACTTACTCCCACCACTAGAATTGACCGTTTTTTGTATTAGAGATAGTTGTTGTTGTGGTAGTTGTTGTTGTTGTTAGTTGTTGTTGTTTTTGTTTTGTGTTTTGTTTTTACAAAGTAAAAATGAAAACAAAAGTAGAACATTCTTCGAAAAATAAGGTCATAAAGAAGTTTCACTTCTTACGTGTGTACACTAGTACACGCACAACGTGGCAATATTTGACAACACATTTTGAGGATTTTTTTTCAGAGTATCAGGTAATATATATTTCCACGTTCTCATGCCATACAAATTTACAGTTTTCGGTAGTTTATATGTTGGCAAGTAATCAAGATTACTTAACTCATAACTGTTTTGGTCTATTGTTTAAAGTTAAGGAGCTAATATAAAATTTATCCAAGATCAATGCAGACCTGAATTTATCAAAGACTGGCACAATTTTACAATATTTAAACAATATATTTAAACAATATTTAAAAATGAATAATCTTATAAATGTTTTTATATTTCCAATCAATCAATGACATGCTTCATAACCTAGTTTTATAAACCAATCAATCAACGTGTCAATTTAACCATTACCTAGGTTTTGAATTTAGTCACCGTTTACGAGTTTTATCACACATTTATTAGTTCTATTTGTATTTTAAACTCAATCAACTCACTTATCTTTTGTTAGACCTTGTTACTAGGTCTAATAAAACTACTACTTAAGTCCATTATAAAGAGGTTTGTTCCTATGCCTCAAGATTCATTGTTACTGCGTGACACACATCATCTGCCTAGCCTTTTCCCAACTATATTGGGGTCGGCTCCCAGTCAAACCGGATTCAGCTGAATACCTGTGTTTTACGTGGAGCGGCTGCCTACCAGACCTCCACAACCCATTGATAGGGTAACACGGTACTTTTTAGCTAGCCTGGTGTCAGATTTTCTGGCTTCTGAGAATCCGTAACAACTGCCAAAGATCTAGAAATGGTAGCCGGGACCAACGGCTTAACCTGCTTTCCGAGACACGGACGAATCTCGATATGTTAAGATGATCACTCATCCACAGTCCGACCGAGGCAAGCGTTGCATAATTTTGAAGCCACGCCATTATTTAGCCACGTGACATACGTGGGTAGGTAAAATACGGACGTTGAGATTCCACCAAATAAATCATATTGCAAGTGCAGAAATCGTATCAGTAGCTTCCTAACGATTGTTAATCACCATGTCTTAATGACAAGTTATTGTTTTTAAGTGTAAATTACTTTTGTAAACTAATTTGATTGGAGAGTACCAAGACTTTAATTATTTTCTTAAAGTTAATAACAGATAATAGTATAGGATATCTATATCATCTATAAGTAGGGTCTTAAAAACTTATTTATAAAATATTAGATTTTGCCTGCAACTTCTTACGCGCATTTTTCCCGTTCCCGTAGGAATTACCCATTCCCGTATAGCCTATAGCATTCCCCATAAATGTGGCTATTATATACAAAAGAATTTTCAAAGTCGGTTCAGCAGATCCAGAGATTACCCCTACACTACAACCTCACAAACTCACAAACTTTATCTCTTCATAATATTAGTATAGATGTAGGTGGATAGATTTCCGTTTCTTTTGATCGCTATTTCTTTACGCACTTAACATCACCAGATCCCAGATTTCAAATAACAAGAAACGTTATGCTTATAATAGGTTTGTCTGTAAACCTGTTCAAAATTCAACAATTTCACAACTTAACCAGCGCGCCTTCGTAAAGGGCCATATCACTTTTTACATCGACTAATAAACTGCCGCTGGCATCCATCCAGCGAAACTACGTTAAACCCGTAAACAATTACTGTACACATCTCCCTTTTACTTCCCTACAGTTAGACAAAGAAGGAGTATTCTACTAATTTTCGCGAGAATGTACCTAAAGCTGTTTACACATGATACAGACTTCGATAAACTTCGATAGAATTTTTTCTGTGCAACAAAGAATGCAGACAAATGTCGGTGTGGTAGAAAATTCGGTGTATGCATGTAAGTCTGCGTATTTATCCGAGCCTGAAGTAATGAAAAGTCTGCACAAACATTCTGACGACATGTTTGCGTATTTATTTTTTTACTTCATAGGTTGTACAGATATCTTAGGGCCAATTCTACAAACAGGGAGAAGTGTTTTTGACTAAAAAAATCTAATTAGTCCGTCAGATAGATTTCCAAAAAAAATTGGATAGGTACGTATTTTTTCTGTTGTCATGTAAACAAAAAGTTTAAGACGATACAGTGCGTCGAAAACTCGTTTGACGCCACTTACCAGTACACTTTTTACTAGGAAGTGACGTTACTAGTCACTCCGTATATTTGATGCTTTTTATCTTTGTATTTTTAAGTATTGATTTGATAAAATAAAAAATACGTACCTTTCCAATATTTTTCGATATCTAATCTAACTGACGAACTAATTAAAATCATATTGTTTTAACCCAGGCAACATGCCTATTTTAAACCAACGTTCGCATGCACATCTCAGTCGTAATCTGTCAAAAACACGTCAATTTCCCGACATTTTTGTCAAATTGCAACTGAGGTGCGACTGCAAACATTTCTTAAAAATTAGTAGGTCGAATAAATTGGCCCCCCGTACATACAAAATATAGTGGCGTGTGAACCCACCACAATAAACCTACACATGTCGACAACGCGTTGAGATTGATGAAAGTAGTCCAGATGGCTAATGCTCGCAGCTGTATGAGACACCGTTGAAATAACAGCATTTAATTTCATGAAATGAAAATGTAAAATAAACGGAGGAGAGATTCAGAAAGTAGTTTATATTCATTGCTCTTTTTGATGATCTTTCAGCTTTTCAATTAGCAAAGAGTACCTGGACGATTTTTTTTATTAATATCTACAGATATTCGATTTGGCTTTGTCAGTTAGAGGAAATTGAAAAACTTTACTTATTTTTCCCTCGTATTTTAACAGGACTGTGAAAAAGAGGTTTTTCGCTCTTTATTTTATTGAGAAGCAAATAATTCAATCGAATAGGTAGTTGTCTGATTATTCTGTCAAATGCTGAAAAATTCTCGAAGAAGAATAACAAAAATAATAGTTTCATAGAGGATTTATATATATACAAAGTTTATATAAATCCTTTATTGTAAATAAAATAACAATTAAAAGCACATGTCTTCCATAAAACGACTGACACGGCAGAAATCACGTGATAGTCTCAATTCTCCAATAGTAGCTATTCATTGAGTGACGCCCAACGTGGGCTAGCGAGGGCTGCCGTACACACAGCCAAGGTTGCCGCTGTCACGTGAAAATATGCCCATTATTTATTGATGCTAACTACCAACGAACTGGAGGGGTAAGAGGGATGAAACGCACGTGACTGGAATTTAAAAAGAGAGAGGGAAATAGAGAGTGATTTTTAACTTCCTATAGAAAATTTAAAATTGTTCCCTCGTACTCTCGCAACTTTTTGGAAACTTGCGTACCGAGTTTAATTAAAATCGGTTTATTCCTTTTCAAGAATAAGTACTTCAAAGTTTGTATGAAATAGCTATAGTCCTCGGCCATGGCAGCCAATCTCAACCGAGACTAGCCATCGGCGCGGGACATATTATGGTGCACAAGTGTGTGCGCAAACACAGGTGCACTCCCTCTTCCATCACTCTCATATTCCGATGTGACGGCAACACGACACGACGAGAGATCTGGCGCAGGACCAACGGCTTAACGTGCTTTCCGAGGCACGGGGGTGACACTGGGAAATTCCTAATAGAAAAACCCAATATCACTTTTTGCCCGACCTGGGAATCGAACCCAGGACTCCACGCTCGGCAGTCCCGCTTTCGATTGTGAGACCAACGGAGCAGTTATATATGAAATACTGTGTGTGTGTGTGTTAAACGATTTTAACCCTAGAAAGATAACCATATTTTGACTGTCACAAAAGATAACCATGCGCTTCAGAGGCGCACGATATATTAATATTTTTTTTTTATGAAATACCTATTTATTGTATTTATTTACTTGATTGTTTTGAAATGTGGTTAATGAACTAATAATAAAAAACTTTTTTTTGTGAAATATTTTATATATTTTAAACATTAAACTTAAATAAAAAAACCTCTAGAAAAAATCAACAAAATTAGCAGTCTTCTGTTTACAGGAACATAGTATCAAAAAAAAATGTATTTTTTCTTAAAAACTAATTAAATTATTTCTTACTAAGTAATCAACTAAAAAAAAATCAGTCAAAACTATAATCATTTGGCTCAAATTTGATTTGATAGGCATTCAAAACAAACATCATTTTTGTGTTCGCCACAAACTGTTTTCCTGCATTTAACGCAAGTCATCTTAGACATCCTTTTTTTTTATTAGTGCAAAAGGTGCAGTATCGCCTTTTCTTGGCTGGAGGTTCTTCTTCATTATCTGTATCGTTCTGCACAACCGGTTTCGGAAGAATATTTGCGATATTATCTCTCACATGCTTTGGCAAAGTAGGAGCTTCCAGTCTTTCCTTCATCCACGATTCAGATAACTGGGCGCTTAACTTTTTCATATAACCCCTTCTATTCAGAGGCTTTTCATTTTTCGAAAGAATGTTGTGACAATATATAACATAAGAATTGACGAATGCAATGTTCAGAATGCCATAAAACATAGACATTGGCCATCTATTGGATTTCCTCGAACAAGACATTGAGGAACACATTTGATCAAAAGTGTCCACCCCGCCTTTGGTCTGATTATAATACATTATAATTTCAGGCTTACCAGTTATTGGGTTGATGACACCGTCTTCATCACACGATGATAGCAGGTAAACCATCTTTGAGGGCTTCGGCTTGTACGAAACTAGGGTCAAACATCCATCGTAGCAGAACATTGACGTGCCTACCGAACGAGACCGAGTGTTTTTCAGTTCTTCGGGGATTTCTCGTTTATTGGATCGTATAGTGCCAACGAGGGTTAGTTTGTACGGTTCCTGAAGTAGGGATTTCGCGAGAGGAACCGAAGTGAACCAATTGTCACAAGTTATATTTCGGTTTGTGCCATGCAAGGGCCGAGACAACTCCTTTACATAAAATTCTCCTTGTGGCAAACCATTAGTGTTCGTAGCTCTGCCAATATACGGCATTGCATTTAGCATGTACTTCGTTCCGCTGTCACACAGCATAGGGATTTTTATTCCATATTTACTGGGTTTATTAGGGATATACATGCGGAACGGGCACCGTCCTCGAAACCCTAATAATTGCTCATCTATTGTCACATGCTCTCCTGGTGTATAATTCAGTTTACACTGAGTTACAAATAATTCCCATATTTTTCTAATGTGTATGAATGGATCTTCATGACGTAAAGAGGGTCGTATAGACTTGTCATCAAATCGTAGACATCTAAGCAGGAAATCAAAACGATCCCTACTCATCACTGCCACGTACCGTGTACCCGAAAAACTACTATCGAACAGCTCATCAGTAGACAAGTGATTGTCTTTCATTGCTGCACTCAAGGTCAGTATCGCAAACAAAGCTTGGACTTCTGTCACAGACGTATCTCTGAAAGTGGCTTTGGTCGTGTTATCTCGACGTTTCACAGAGATCTCAACATTCGTCCAACGGACGATCTCCTCCACTATTTCGTCGGTAACAAACAAATTAAAACATAAGATTGGGTCACATATATTTCGACACATGCGCGTTGGACCTCTACTTGTGCGAATAATATTTATAGCAGATGTCCTTCCGCGACTTTGTCCTTTTATTGTCGACCAGCAATGTTGGTTCTTACCCCTAAGAACACGGCGATCAGGAACAATTATGCGGTGGTCACGATGAGATGATTCCGAAGTTCCAGTGGGCTCTGAAGATACAGGCGTACTTAAATCGTCTTCATTTGGTGTATCATTCAATTGCTGTGGCACCTCATCATCTATAAACTCGTCTTCGAAATCACTCTGTATGTCATCTTCACTCAAATTATCTTCTATCTCACTGTCACTTCCTTGCTCTCGTACATGCTCGTTCTCTTCCTCTTCAGCAATAAACCTAGATATTGCATCATCAGATAGTGTTCTCCGGCTCGTCATGATGAAGGCGAAAAGATTTTATGCTAAAACAAAGAAATAAACAGTTATAATAAACATTTTATGTAAGTATAAACAAATTCATACTTTCACTAAAAGTCACGCAAAAGATAACCATGCGCCTTTGGAGCGCAACACTTACTCATTACTGCAAAACTATGGTACTTACCGCGTAAAAACGGCCGTCTCGCGACTCTGTGCACCGACCACTGAGCTAACTTAAAAGGACAGGTAGATACGCGCGCTCATTAGAAAGAGACAGCGATGTCAAACGGACGCGGGCGCCTCTGAAGCGTAGGTTATCTTTCTAGGGTTAAAATACCTATTGGTACAATTTTGGTAGATGAAGAGCGAGATCAAATTAAACATGGATGGTTTATGTGAGGGCCTGTTCACACCACTTTTTTTAAACGCGCCGTTGACGCGCGTTTTAGAAACGTGCGTCGACGACGGCGCGCTTTTATCCTACAGAGTAGTTTGTTGTCGTTTGTATCGATACACACGCACGTTAGCATCGTGCCTGTATCACTACAAAAGCGCGTCAACGGCGCGTTTAAAAAACATGGTGTGCACAGGCCTGGGTATTATGGATGAAAAGAGTGGTATCATGACAGGGAAGAATAAAACAGTAAAAAAAACATCTTTGACATCGTGACAGTTGAAACATCGTTCGAAAACGTCAGATATCATCATCACCACGCAGCCAGCAAGCGTCAATCATCATTCAATAATCATTTTGCCGTGTTAGAAAATTTGTTTTTATCCTGCAGTTATAGAAGAAATTATTAGGTAGCCTTTTTAGATATTATTAAGTGTTTTATAAGCTACTAGCGAACGTCACACGGTTTCACCCGCGTAGTTCCCATTCCCGTGGGAGTACGCAGATAAAATATAACCTATGTAACTCGCTGATAATGTAGCTATCCATTGCTGAAAGAATTTTTCAAATCGGTCCAGTAGTTTTTAAGTTTATTCGTTACATACAAAAATACAAATCTTTCCTCTTTATAATATTACTAGCGAACGTCACACGGTTTTACCCGCGTAGTTCCCGTTCCCATGGGAGTACGCAGATAAAATATAACCTATGTTGCTCGCTGATAAAGTAGCTATCCATTGCTGAAAGAATTTTTCAAATCGGTCCAGTAGTTTTTAAGTTTATTCGTTACATAGAAAAATACAAATCTTTTCTCTTTATAATATTAGTATAGATATAGACAATTAAGAATTCTTTTATGGCTGTCCAAGAACCAAATTCCCTCACTCCGAAAGTTAATTAAATTCTACTTGGTAGTTTCGCCAACAAAGTTTCGTATGTATAATTTTAGCGTAGGGAAGCCATTCATGTTCTAGCACTATTAGGCTTAGGGAAACTAGGGTGCAGCTGTTTTATTATTTCGTTAATTATTTTCAACCGTTCCCTAGTTATTTGTCATACGCCTTTAATGCCCCACTATTCTTCCCTATTTCCTGGTTAATTTTAACCTTGAACCCCACATATTAGTCGTTTAGATTTGGCAAAAACTTTTGCACCGTCTTTTTTAGTAGCTAGATTCGTGTTTTTTTGCTGTTTCAGAACGAATAAGAGATTGCTTTCATCATAATTACCTATCTGTTTGGTAGCCATACATCCCTATTAACAGAACATTATTTAAAACATGAAATAATGATTAGCTGATTCGAAATTCAAATTATCCATGAAGATTTGAATTAAGAAGAGAAGAAGTATTTATTGCTGTTATATATAAAAAAAAAATCTATTGGAGAATTAATTTTCGAAGCAGTCCAACCCTAGTTAAAAACCACATACCTATGTATGTATAAATTATTATTAATTTATCGTACGTTTAGACGGTAATTGTAGATAATCGCAACGAATGTCACATGTCCAGTTAATATTTAACGACTCATTCACGGAACTGTTAATCGTTTTATCGATGATTTTATTCACTGAAAAATAACATTTTGACTGGCCTGTTGGTCGAGTGGTATGTAGTGATTCGTTCGATTCGTTGTGATTGAGTAGTATTCGATTCCCACCCAGGACAAATCTTTGTGTGATGAGCATGATCATTTGTTCTGTATCTGGGTGTAATTTGTCTATAAGTATGTTTATCAGATTTCTGGTTGCCATAGCACAGGCTCTGCCTAGTTTGGGATCGGAAGACCGTGTGTGAGAGTTGTCCCAAGATATTAACATTGATTTAATTATTAAAGAAGTCGGACAAGTTTGGATAAACAAAGGAACGGAAATTTTCCTAATATTGTCCGCCTGGAAGGATTTTGAAGGACTAAGAAACTACACTGCTCTCAATTTACCATAAAGAAAAAAATAAATTTGTGACAGAAAAACAGTAATAATTTCACCTTTATCAATATTTTATTTAATCCAAGCAGTTCTCAATCAGGTTAATGTTCTGACAACAATTTAGCCAAAAACAGAAGATTCAAACGCTCACCCAGTTAAAGTATCAGCAAGCAGTATTTGGCAAGGTGAAGTAAATTCTGTAAATGATATGACTGAACGACCAGGTCGATATGAGTGTGGGCAGTAACGAGGCGTCAGTCTGTGGAGCGTTGGACAGCATCCAAGGAACCACTCGTAAACCAGGAGACAATCTGAAGGTGGGGAATTTGCATGTAAACAAAGTAATGATGGAAACAATTAAATGCATAAAATATTATGACCGAGAACAAGTTGGAAGATAAAATAACTGTAGGTACCAAATTTATGAAAATAATAGTCCTGTTGAATTTTAACAACAAATATTGTTCTAGACATAGACTTAGGTATCCGGTAAGACCCGGATAGTTGACCACCGCGATTTATATGGCTTTGGCAACTTTTCTTAAAAAATATATATTTAAAGGATTTTGATGTCCCAAAATGTATAGGAAGTAGAAACATCAAAGATAATGTTTTAAACTTATAGTTTAGTTTTACAAATTTGCTTTTGCTTTTAGAACTAAGAGCCAATATGTCAAGCCTATATCAGGTCAGGTCAGGGAGGGCGAACTCCAAGTTTTTCTGAAGTCACAAATTATTGGCCCGTATTTGGCCCGTCTAGACCGTAGCCAACTTGCCAAGCGGTCGGCTATCTTCGGGAGAGGTCGTGTGCGCGAGACATTAATGTGGGTACTGATCGGTGTTACGGGCCGTAATGTACCATTCGCAACAAACATGCTATGATACGCCGTATCCTGAAATCCGTGTAACATGCGCGTGTACGTGCTCGATGCCACGTTCTGTACGTGGCAACGTACCACGTTCAGCACGAACACGCGCATGTTACACGGATCTTAGGATACAGCGGCTCAAGGTATGCTCGCTTAGTATCATGTTACGACCGGTAACACCGGTCAGTACCCACCTTTAAAAAGTTCCCTTTTTAATGTACAGTGAACGCGAAAACGCAAACGTTCGGACGCCCCTATCTTTATTATTTATATCTATGGTTTTAGGTACCGGTAACAAAAATAGAGTACCTACGAATCAGAGTTATGTTGTACAATCATTATTATTCAATTCACATAGATTTTGGTAAAAGTTATTATTCCTTACGAACTTGACGCAAAACGTGAGCGAAATTGAAAATAGAAATCAATTTATTGTAAGTACCTTTCTTTTGATAACTAAGTTCAATGAATATCGTATGGAAGTAATGTTTTCGTTATGAGGTTTTTACTTTTATAAAGCGAACAAAACAAATTATGGGAGCATTGGGTGGGGCAGAGTAGGTGGCACTTTGGTAACAGTCCCGACTTGGACCGGGTACGCACTGCATCTGATCCGAATACGTGAAATTACGTTCCGAAATAGTCATAGAACTATTTGTATGATACTTTCCGCAGTAGGTTCGACTTCCATCATTCGATTTCTCTCCGCCTTCCGTCAGTCTCGGAAGAAATATTGACGGACAGAAGTAGCCGTGGTACTGTTTGTATGAATGCATTACCTCGGATTCAAATCTAACAGCTTGGATTTGGATCAGAGATCGAATTAGTGCGTAAGCAATATCCGAATTCGGTCCGATATTTTTACATCCATATTTTCACGGATTCTGATCGGATGCAGTGCGTAACCGCTCTTACAAGTTGTAGGTCCAACCCAGACAAGCGTAATAATATGTTTAATTAATGTCATCTTGTTTACTCTCAAAACGGTGAAAGGAAACATAGTGAAGAAAGTGGCAAATAATCGTAGACAAATAACATCTGCCAGTCCGCACTGGGCCCGCGTTGAGGTTTACAGCGCATTTCCCCTAACAGAATGAAGACTTGTTTCCCAGCTGTGGGCACATAATAGGCTGATTATGCTTATGATAAAGCAGACTCAGTCACTAACCGGTAAGCGTCAGGACCCCTGGACCAAGAGAGATATTTGATGTTTAGAAAATACCAAAATTTACTACCTTTTTGCTACTATTTGATACCTAACTTCAAATATTTAGTACCTCAACTGATAGCGAAAAAACACGTAAAGAAAGTGGTCAGCCATTCTGACATCAGGATGTCTGGACCATTTTTTTTTT
>NDFZ01005452.1:201524-215984 GCA_002192655.3 Mamestra configurata
AAAAAAAAAAAAAAAAAAAAAAAGGATTGTGTGTCGACATTTATATTTTCATTCCGACGTTTATATTTTGCTGATGTATAAATTAAATGTTTAGTTCAAATGGAGCTCCGTCGTAATCGCAGGGCCCTGTACGTATCGTAGCACCGCTATAGAATAGTTATACAGTCGAGTAAGTGTTAAAAAGTAATACATTTTAATCGACACTGATGAATTATTTTTTACCGTTTAAAAACCTTTTATCGTCTGTAAAAAGACTTAGGGTGTTAATTAAAACACCAATCGATCGATCGGCGTTGATCGATTGGTGTGATAGCTTTGGCAGATCAAAGAAAGAAGTAGAAACTATCGATCGACGTCGACTCATTCATTCTACCAACTATCGACGATCGATCGATTGGTGTGGTAGCACCCTTACGCTTCAATCAATTTATATGATTGAAATATAGATCAAAGATTTAGCTTTACTTTATATTATTTCCACAACGTCAATGCCTTACAACAATAAGTATCAAATTTTAAATTAACTACTACCTGATGATACGTGCCTGACTCTCATGAGTGAATGAAATTAAATCAAATCAGCTTATTGCAGTCCATAGCTAGACATACAACTTACAATATCTTCTTCGACTCTTCGTGGATAAGGTGTACCATCATACCTATTTATGCTAATACAAGAATTCCTCACAGTCCAGTTTTTCCTCAGTCGCCGCCACATGGTCAGCTAGTGCAAATACTTACGATACAGCGGAATGTCAGTCACATCACGTAAATTAGCGGCATGCGTGTTTGGCGGCGCGCCAGTACAGTAACTATACAGTTTGTTCAGACGGTTAACTAGCAGGGATCTTGGTTTGGTGAGAGGACCTGAGATTGGTGTGTTCGTTAAGGTTTTGACCGTTTCTAAGGTTCCGAACATCCGTAAGCAACGGAACACTTATAGGACCTCTCGGGTGTCTGTCTGTTCGTCTGTCACAGTTAATTTTCTCAGAATCTACTGGACCGATTCTGTTGAAATTTTGAACACAAATGAACTTCTGCGATCCAAACACGGACACGTTACGTAAATATATAGATTAGATAAATAAATAGATTTTGAATATGGGGGTCACTTTTGGGGGACAAGCTAGAAAATTTCAAAGAAAATGTTTGACATATCAAATAAAAGGGCTTATTAATGAGGGTAAAATAAATCATTTTAAAGTTATTCGAGAAATTAAACGGAAAATGACCATTGCAATATTTTTTTATTATTTTCTGACCGCGACTTCGTCTACGCGAACACTTCTTCCAAAACTATTCAGAAGTTTTTGCTTGAAGGAGTAACCAACATCCATCCATCCATTTATATTAACGGTTAGTAGGATAGGATAGGATTGTCCCACAGCTGCGAAAAGGTATCCTCCGCACTTCACTATTCCACTATTCCCAGAACCGCCAGCCATATTGAATTGGTCAAAAAAGGTTACTTCCTGACATATTCAAAATGGCTCCCATACAACAAACGTGTTTTTTTCGGTTTATGGTACGGAACCTCTCATGTGAGAGTCCGACTCGCACTTGGCCGGTTTTTTAGTTACCTAAACTGTTAATATGTTCGGTTCCTCATCACACCACTGTTACGCATATTTTAACAAAAGGTGATTCAGTTGCCTTAACCAAATATTGATCTTTATCTAGGATTCGAACTCTGATCTCCTCACTCATAAATCCGAGACGTTATCCACTGGGCTATTGTCACCAGATTGGCAGTCAGCCAGCTCTTGTCGACACTGATATGCGTCCCGGTGTATCGTTAACTATTACTGCGACAAGTTACTGTGTCATATCCTGCGTGTTTGTAGGTATGTCGGCAAAGTTTGATGACATTCTGTCGACACGACTTTTTGTTCTCGTGGCAAATGAATAATCTGTGGCACCAGCCGGTCGATTCTGTAAACATGTCGAAGTGATGGCTTGGGTGAAGTGATCACGAGCTGAGCCGACAATCCATATAATCAAGATGGAATGACAACTCACTCCGTGATCACTTCACCCAAGCCTTCACTTCGACATGTTTACAGAATCGACCGGCAGGTTTAAAAGTGAAAGACCGTTTACCTGAGACTCCAATGTTTGTATAATATGATTTTAATCACAATAGCTAAAGGTATAGAGCAGCGATATTTAGTTTTCCTATCTATTAAACAAACATTTAACCTTTCTAGTAAAAAACTCGTGAAAGTCGGAAACTATCCCAGGGGAAAGATTTACTACCGGGTTGGAAAGTCCTCAATTTTTTATCCAGGAAATCTAGACATAGGTGTACCATACACTGGTCCAGGTCATGACACCCTTAAGCCTGTGAATCGTGATTAACAAAAATCTAAACATAAAACCCTTACATTTTAAATATTAGCAGTTTCCTATATCAAGTTTCATTAAATTCTGAAGAGCCACGATTAAATTCTGAAACGTATTAAATTAAAACATTATAGAAACCAACGTCATTAACTCTTTTAGAAGCTGTGTTATAATTGCAGCTAAAGTTTTCCTCATTAATATCAATCTCGGAATAGTTGCACTAAATGAGGACGTCTAATTTCTGCAGAACGACGCCACGAAATGCGGTTGATTTCGCGCTTTTTCATGCACGCTTTTACTTTGAATACGTAGTACATACTTACCTACTTATTCTGGCCTCATTCACCCTCCGATACCAGTTTAATTTTTATAAAAAAACTGGCAAAGAGCGAGTCACACACGAAGAGTTCCGTACCATAAAACGAAAAAAACACATTTCTTTTATGGGAACCCCATTTAATTTAATTTTTGTAATAGCCGCAATAGAAATACACACTCTGTGAGAATTTCAACTGTCTACCTAATACGGTTCTTGAGATACAGCCCTCTGACAGACAGAGGACGGACGGACGGACGCACGGACAGCGGAAGCTTAGTATAGGGTTTCGTTGGTTATCATTCGGGTACGGGACCCAAATATATAGTCTAATCGCTGCTCTGTTGTAACAGCTCAAATTAATTATACAACGTGTAACAGAATAAACGCAATACCTCTTAAGGTCATTGTACTCATCATTATGAACAACTTTTACCATGGGACCAACCCCGAAATCGCGAAAAAAATCAGCTGTTCAGTACATTTTGTCGAGTTATGCGCACAGAAATGTATGGGGCAATCGATTTTTTTTCCCGATTTCTGTGTTGGTCCCATAGTGAAAGTTGTTCATAATGATCAGTACAATGACCCCTTAAGAGGTGTTGCGTTTATTTACAGCTCTTGAACACTGGTTACATCATGTAACCAGTGTTCAAGATCTGTCAATGTCATCGTTTCAGCGGAATATTGACACTGAAGGCGTTTTAACGCGGTTTTGAGTTTATTATTATCATATCAGCCCAAAGACGTCCACTGCTGGACATAGGCCTCCCCCAAGTGTCGCCACAACAACCGGTCCTGGTCGTCTCGCATCCATCGGCTACCCGCGACCCCCAGGTCATCGTTCCACCTTGTGGGAGGCCTTCCAACGCTGCATCTTCCGGTACGCGGTCGCCACTCCAGAACTTTTCGGCCCCATCGACCATCTGATGCGAGCACTGTGCCCTGCCCACTGCCACTTCAGTTTGGCGATCCTTCGGGCTATGTCGGTAACCTTGGCTCTCTTGCGGATATCGTCCGGTCTTGGTTTTTAGTTAGACTGGTGAAAATCGACCTTAATCCTGATTTAATTTTATAATTTCACCCAGTAGTAGGCTTACCTAACCTACGAGAAATGAGAGTGCCCAGACCTATACTAAAAGAGAACCAAGTCTCTTCTAATGACTGAAATAATACAGAATCGCAAATCATAAAGTAAACTGTTCAGTGACCAAGCGCGACGGCAAGGCCTTCGCCCCACTTCTACAGGAGAAGACACCCTGGGCGTCGGGAGACGCAGGGCGATCCCCGGCCACCGTAGGCGCGGGCCTGCGGACGCCGAGCGTTGGGTGGCTCGCTGTCTGATCACCACTAGGCCTGGGTCGATGGCGCGTTGTTTCACGCGCGCTTCAAAGAGCTCAGCTCAGCTTTAAAACGGCCAGAGCCTGCTAGGGTTCGGAATTTGTTCAAAAGAATCACCGTGACCTTGGAACGCAAAGGACTTTAGAAGGTACACGGATGGGTTTTAGTCAGTAAGAATCTGACACGCCCTTCCGCTCCATCCAGAGCGGAAGAGGTCATTTGATGATTTCCCATCCTTAAAAAGTCAGTGACCAAACACACCATTATCTGAGCTATCTCAATTTAATCCTTTCTAACCGTCCCTTGAAATGTAAGAAAAGTTTTAATGTTCGTACCAAGACATGGTGCTTAGCTAGATCAACGTATAAGGGTGCTTTTCCACCAGAACTGTGCGAGATAGCCAGGCGGTGTGCGAGAAAAAATAAGGCTCGTTTGGATCGGCTAAAGTTATCTTATTACAACTCCGAGTTAGTTGCTGATTATCTCAGCCTGGTTTTAACGCATGTTTGGTCGAAAAGGTGTAGCAGGGCTAATAAAAGTATCTGTAGGTACAGACGCCAGCACATCAAGCTACCCGAATGTGTCAAATTTTCTCTTGAACCTAACGCTGTAGCGATAACGGTGAAAATCTATTAAAGAAATTTGACAGATTGTTGTAGCTTGATGTGTTGGCGTCTGTACATACAAAAAAACGAGACGGAAGGAATTTGAACGAGAAATGTGTGCGAGAGACGCTACAAGTTTGTCTGCTTATACACATCCTTGAACTGTTTGGCTACACATCCTTGCACCGCCTCGCTACCTCGCACATCTCTGGTGGAAGAGAACCCTAATATTGCGGTCCCAACACTTACCTATATAAAAACTCACATTATCCTAGTATTTGTTCAATGTACCGACAGACTAAAATTTACATAATGTCTTCAGTTTCGTATATTCTTTACTGACATATAGGTCAAACTTTGTTTGAAAGCTAGTCGTTCTAATATCTCTATGTATTCTCATAAAATATGTTGTTTGTTAAGTCAGACTTCAAAATATAGGTCAATTGTGCGAGAATCGGGGACGAAAATATGAAATCAGGACAAAATTTAAATAACGGAAGGTTATAAATAAATACCCTGGATGTTATTTATTTATTTTGTGAGGATATAAATTGTCTTGTCAAAAAGTAAGCTAAGGTTTCCGTTGACAGGTCAACGCAATATTGCGACAAAAAGTCGACAATATATAGAAATTAACACAATTTATATACGGTTATATCAACCGTAGAACAATTTTTCGCCATGTTGAACGCCATTGCCATATATATGTGACATACGAAAGCTTAGCCTGCACGCCAAACGTCACAAACGCAAACGTCATGTTTGTAAGGCAAGCATGACGTTTCAGCTACTGTTGGTAGCTAATTTGACAGTTGGTCAAAGGTAGATAGTTTATTGAGACCGGCCGGTAACCTTCACTAGTCATTGGATTATTCGAGAACCTTTCAAAGTTCAAAAAAAGTTTATTCGCCTAAAACCTTAATCTTCTTATCCTTTGAAGCTTACAGTAAAAGTGTTTGTAAAGTATGTGTTCAATAAACGTACAGGAGTAAATAAGAGTCCGTGGCTAAAAAACAAAGGGTCGCTCTTCAAGGTTCAGCAACGCATGCCGCGGTCGGTCTGTGGATGGGTGACCATCTCAACATACCGAGACTCCTCCGTGCCTCGGAAAGCACGCTAAGCCGTTGGTACCGACTGCAATTTGTAGATTTTTGGCAGTCGTTACAGATTGTTAGAAGCCAGAAAATCAGTCTTGCCAAGAAGTATCGTGGTACCCAGTTACTGGGTTTTGGAGGTCAGATAGGCAGTCACTCCAAGTAAAATATTGGTATTCAGCTGAATCTGGTTTTTTGTTTTTTTTTTTTGTTTTCAGGACCTCATGCTTCGCAGTAGCGCTTCCGACCTATATACTGAGACATTAATATAATCTAGAGGACTAATTCAAGTACGGAGTATTCATACCCCTTTGGCACCTACTAGGTAGGTCAATCACCGCCAGATACCCACGAAGAGTATAAATTAATTAAGTTTTTTTTTTTTATAAATTATGTACCAAGTACCTTTGCCCGCGACTTATTTATTTAGTAACTACTTCATAGTTACGATAGACCAAACGTATTGGTCTAATTAGTCCCAAATATAAGCTTGCAACAAAATCTGGGCGAACCTGACTAAATTAGTCCGTCGTAAACCTAGGTCTCATTTATCGTTTTAGCGTTGAGTCTGAATTTCAGTTCGATCAAATGGTAATAACATACATTGTTGACTTGCAACAGCACGCGACCGCTAGCTGTAATGAGGGATATATGATTATTGATAACTGTTTGAGTACTAAGTAATTCGAGAGCAGCTATTTGGAGATTAGGGAGGTTAATATCTAGCTGTATTCTGAATGGAACTAGGTACTTGGGTACCTTCCTGTTTACTACAGTCTTAACGATCGTGTTTATTTTTAGGTTTAAAGATATTTATTCTCAAAAAAGACACAAAGTCACTTATGTACATGAGAACAATGTTTACCTTATGCTAGGTATATTGAGTTCGTCAATAAAATAAATATTGAGTTTTTCACTCATCCAATGCATTCCCATATGCGTAATTATTTGCCTCATATTATTTATTTATTAAATATTGGGCTAATTTCTTCTTAAATGCATTGAATGAGTGTACATTTTTTATGCATGACGGTATATTGTTGTACAACTGTGCTCCTTTAAATGTTAAATTTTTCTTACCGAACTTAGTTCTCATTTTTGGTAAGATAAGTAAACTAGCTCGACGTGTACTACGTTGGGTTACTTGCTTGACTTTAGTAAACGACAGATTTGTCTGTATACTTTTGTTGAGAGCTTTCCGGATAAAAATACAAGTGTTGTAAATATATAGCTGTCTAATGTTCATTATTTTTGTTTCTTCATACACTGTGCTTGTTGATGTTAAATATGGATAGTTAAAAATCATTTTTATTAATTTGTTTTGTGCAACCTGGAGATTATTTAGCTTTGTTTTGGCAGCACTGCCCCATACTTCAACCAGATAAAGCAGGTGTGGTTTTACTAGGGTGTTATAGATGGTGTGACGCAATCTATGTGGAATGCATCGAACTATATTTGTAAGGGATCCTAGTAGTGACGAAAGCTTTGTCCTTATATGTTCTAGGTGAGCATTCCACGATAGTGAACTATCCAATCTTAAGCCAAGATATTTTTCAAAAGATTTTTGCTGTAAGGGAATATTGTCAATAATTAATGGTTCATGTGGAGGGATTATTTTATTTTTAGATTTGAATAAGATATAGCATGTTTTGGAGATATTTATCGTTAGCAGATTATATTGAAACCACGAAAATAGGGTGTTTAAGTCTTCTTGAGCTTGGGAAATTAAATCATGAATGGACGATCCGAAATAAAATAAACACGTGTCATCCGCATATAAAGTTAGATGGCCATGTCGTTTGAGTTCTTGTATGTTATTTATATAAATTAAAAAGAGCAGGGGACCTAGAATGGATCCCTGAGGTACTCCACAAGTTATAGGTAAGGTATCACTTTGATAATTACTATCTATTTTTACTACTTGTGATCTGTTTTTAGATAGGATTTGAACATGTTTAAGGCACTGCCAATGATTTTAATTGTTTCCAGCTTTTTAAGTAGCAATTCATGACTAACAGTGTCGAACGCTTTTTTGAGATCAATAAAAATGCCAAGAACTATATTTTTACTATCTACATTTTGCTTAATTTTGGAAACAAGGTCGACTGTAGCAGTAAGTGTGCGACTTTTTGTCCTAAATCCGTATTGTCGATCTGAAAGAAAGTTGAAAGAATTTAAATGTTTTTCTAATCGGTTGTGCAAAATTTTTTCTAATACTTTTGACAATACAGGTAACACTGAGATTGGCATTGGCATATTGGGTTTATTTTTATTGTTGAGTAACATACCTGAATCAATATCACACTACAATTTTCAAGGGTCCTACGGGTGTACCGTTATCCCAAGGATTTATTCACACACTACAACTAAATTTCTCCATGTTTACCTGTCTTAGTAACTTCTGCCAGCGGCTTCGTCCGCGTGAATGTCGGAAATTATCCCAAGGGAAAATACTCCCGGGATCAAAATTCTAGACTATATACTTCTTTAAATTTACTATCTGTTCGCTAAATTTCATCCAAAGCCGATCGAGTCTCAAACATCCATCTATGCATCGAAACTTTCGCATTTACAATGTGTACCAGAATAAACGCAATACCTCTTTGTACTCATAATTATGAACAACTTTTACTATGGGGCCAACTCCGAAATCACGAAAAAAAAATCAGCTGTTCAGTACATTTTGTTGAGTTTTTTTACGTGTTTTAAGGGTTGATCCCATAATGAAAGTCGTTCATAATGATGAGTACAATGACCCCTTAGAGGTATTGCGTTTATTCTGGTACACGTTGTATAATTATAGTAGAGGTAATAAGATGTACCTACTATGTAATAAGGGGCGAACCGAGTGCCTTCAACCGGGCAAAATTCAGACTTCCGGCTTATTTTACTTCTGTCTACTTCAGTCCTGTGATTAACTGATAGGCAATTTATCAACAAAGAAAAGAAAAATTGAATATTCACCTAGATACCTGCCTATCGATTCTGTAAACAAGTCGAAGTGAAGGCTTGGGTGAAGTGATCACGAGATGAGCTGTCAATCCATATTATCAAGATGGTATGACAGCTCACTCCGTGATCACATGACCTCTTGATTGTACGGATTAACAGCTCACCCCGTGATCACTTCACCCAAGCCTTCACTTCGACATGTTTACAGAATCGACCGGCTGTTCTAATTTCATTACAAAAGAAAAATCATTTTTCGTAAATCAACGAACAACAAACAAGAACATGTTACATGGATTGAGTAATCCGTTTTGATGTCTATCTTTGTAAGTGCGATAGCTCGTAACAAGCTTTCTGAATTAGATTCAGTTATTAACAAAGTGGCACTTGCCTACTTCACAAATTGCTTTAAAATCAAGTCGTTATTTTGTCGTTTATTTTTTCATCATTAAAGTATTGGTCAAGGTGTTGAAAACTGATCAATCTCTGCTAATCAACGTTGCACGTCATATGAGGGACCCTATTTTATTAATTAGTCTGTGTTTCCTGATAGCTACAACCTGGGAGTCTTAAATTCAAGAGTGAATAGGTTACTTCTAGGCAAGCGTGCTCCATCTTCGACTACATCAGGTGAGATAGTGGTCAAACGCTTGCCTACCAATAATAAAAAAGTGGTCAAGTGTGTGTCGGGTCACGCACAGTGAAGGGTTCCGTAGTTATCCGTTTCGTATGACAAAAAGTAAATAGCTAATTTTACTATAAGATTGCTAAGTTAGAAACTCACTTAGTCTCAAGTCATTTTCTATGGAATTATTATGAAAATTTTAGTTATACCTACAGATATTTAATATGTTGGTCGATTATTACTCGCTAAATTGTAAATCCCACTAAACAGTGATAGATACTCTTTTAAATTCGTTATATTTGCTACTACCATGATTTTTTTCACGTCACCAAAATCAACGGTTTCCATCCACACAATGGGATACAAGATTTAAAAAAAAATCATCGCCACTTTACGTGTACGACGTGAAACCCTAAATAAATGTTTATTCAAGGTTATATTTAAGTACCACTTTGTCGGCGTGGTTAATATTTATACCCATACCTAATTCCAACTTACTAGTGCGTCTCTGAGCTAAATCGCGGACAGACTGACAGAAAGACGGATATGGCGAAACTATAATACTATGTGTGATAAGCTGTAAATATTTAACTGCAAATCTCTATTCAAAAGAACCATACTACGGACGCAGGACGTAACATTCGTTTTTAGCTGCTATTCTAAGAGTAAACGCAGTTGGTATAAGCCAGTTCAAACTTAATGACCTCTCCTCCGCTGACACATGAATTCGCTACTGCGCAGCGACTTACGAAGTATTTCATGTTTTGTACTCACCGAGTAGTCTTTAGGTTAGATTACCTAATTAATCAAACACGCAATAAACTAATAAAGGAAATGCCTCACAGCACTTAAACCATTACAAGACAGCAAACAGTTAATATCAAAAACACTTACAGCCAACAACTCCACTGGCAATTACTCTAAAACCAACAAATCAATGGTTACTACCGATACATTCCCCCAGCCACTGCCAAGTCGCGAGATAAAACATCCCAACGTTTATGTACCGCTATCAATTTAGTGTTTATGGCTGGTTTTACAAGCTACCGGCCAGTGGCGGATCCAGGATTGTCGTTTGGAGGGGGGGGGGGTGACCCCACTGAGGATAGGTTAAGCAAGGTTAGTTAAGGTTGCCATAACAAACCTCCTTGGATGTCTTTTCGTAAATACCTCAATGATTTCGTTAGGTTGCAGACTACCAAGCATATCGCGGTCTTTGGGGGGCTTGGGCCCCTTAGCCGCCATCCCCTTGGATCCGCCAGTGCTATGAGCAGTTACTCGTTACTTCTGGTAGTTTATGGGACTTACTTTCGACAAGAACTCGTATCACGTCTTTATGAGATTTTTTGGAAATGAGTAAGAGTGGAGTAAAGTAGCCGAACTGTTGTGTGGTGCAGTGAACGAGCTCGTCTGCGGCCCCCGCGGGGTGGACAGAGATTTATCTATTACTAGCTTTTGCCCGCGAATCTCGTTTTTTTCCCGTTCACGTAGGAATTTCATATTCCTGTATAGCCAAGCCTGAATGTGGCTATCATATACAAAAAGAATTTTCCAAATCCGACTGGTAGTTCCAGAGATTAGCGCGATCAAACAAACAAACTCTTCAGCATTATTGTTATTATATACATAGATATGTAAAGCATTTCCACACACTAGGTTTAACAGACAGTCCTCTGTGCAGGGCAGGCATGGAGGAGGAGGAAACGGTGTCGCACGTGCTCCTTGAGTGCACAGGCGTCGCCGATATACGTAGACAAACGATAGGAACAGCAAATTCACTCACAGACACCCTGAACTCTTTAGGAGGACTGATCTGCTTCTGGAGGGAGGTTGGCTGGTTGGAATGACGGCCGCCATGGCCCACGCACAATGGTCCAACATCAGGACTAAGTGCGGAAACCATGCTCCAATAGATAGATAGATAGATAGATATAGTTGTACACGCACGTTTTACGTATAGAATTGTTTCCCATGATTTATCTACGTTTAATCGGACACAACACAGTTTCATCATCATCTGCCTAGCCTTTTCCTGACAATATTTTGATCGGCTTCCAGTCAAAACTTTATGTACTACACAGGTTTCTCCTGCAAAATTCCTTTAAGAAAAATGTGTGCTCTGGACTTTAGTAGGATGTTTGCCTCGAAGTACTCATTTAGGAATCTTATAGTACTATTTAAAAACGCTTGAACGTATGTTTAAGTATTTATTTTTTATCAAGTGCCTAAATACAAAGGTTCATGGTTTTATCTGCAATAATGACGGACTCCCATACAAACTTTAACCCCTCTTTTCACCCCCTTAAAGAATGATTTCTGGGATAAAAACTATCCTATGTCCTTTCCCGAGATTCAAACTATCTCTATATCAAATTTCATCTAAATCGGTTCAGCGGTTTAAGCGAGAAGAGGTAGCAGACAGACAGACACACTTTCGCAGTTATAATATTAGTATGGATGTCTTAATAACCATAGAACTATCGTATAAATCCAACAAATGGAAAAAAAGGCCAAAGTCAAAGCGTTTATTTTAATCGGACCACTTACTAGGTTTTGGATTGCTTGTACCTAAGTAGTTTAGTATTGCGTTCTACGTGTAGACTCCTATGGAGAATTACAGACATTTACATAACACATTTAAACCAACTATACTATAGGTACATAGTAACTTGTATATTTTTACTCTTGGATACTTTTATATTTTTCGTTTTTACAATATAAAGATCTAGCAAGTTACTACCAGTAATATACACACAGTAGTAGTACACCATCAAATCTATCTGTGGTAGGTACCCTACATTGAGAACATCATACAATTTAAAACATCAAGCGTTTATTCTAGCCTATCAGTCTATCTTTAAGTAATTTTATTCATAAATGCGGATCTATAATTATATTTGTTGCAGAGCTTTAAGCAAAACCAAGTTGCTTCTAAAAGGCGACAGAAGTTATCAGAGCACATCAGCTGTTTAACGATCCACTTTCAACGCTTTGAAGCTAATTGTGGCGTTTATGATGCTGAAAACTGCTACCATATTTCATGGTTATTTCTTTTTTTCCATTTTCTGTTAAAAACTGCGGTCACTGTTCACCGAAATTATTTTCACAATATACCAAACAACTCGTCATTAAAACATAAAATTGCGGTTTCCAAGTAAAATTGCTGCAACAATTTACTTAAAATCCAGGTCATATTTTTAGCCATATTTTTCTGTAGCAACCAAAAGCAGACAGTTCTCAATTTCATAGAGAATGTTCGACGGGCTGGACGTTGCACTTAGCGTTATTGGCGCTCGCAAGCCGTTAAATGGCCGACACTCAGAAATCAATTAAGATAGAGCCATCTGTTTGGTTTCTCACTAGATTCATTGCCAATGATACTGGCAGTAGTTTGTGTAGTTTTTAGTGGAGCGGTTCAATTTTTAAACTTTTGAACGGCAGAGCATTTAAACGCATCGTCGTGCCCCCAACGCCAAGCCACAAATTCGCCATACTTTTTGACACATATTTGTGACGTTTGGCGTACAGGGCACGAGCTTGCTTATCATGTGTACGTGACAATGGCGTTCAAAAGGTTAAGCCTCAAAGCTCTCATATAATCATCATGCAACGACTTAGAGCCATTTGCAGAGTATGTACTGAATCATCATGGATCTTGAATTCTCTCTTCTTGATCTTTGAATCCCAATATATCGGTTAACAGCCCATTCTATAGGATTTCGGGATAAAAAAATTGTCGAGGTCGGTCTGTGGATGGGTGACCATGTTAACATACCGAGACTTAACAATGTCTCGGAAAGCACGTTAAGCCGTTTAACCCGGCTATCATTTACAGATCTTTGGCAGTCGTTCCAGATTGTCAGAAGGCAGAAAATCTGAAACCAGTCTTGCCAAGAAGTACCTTGTAACCCAGTAACTGGGTTGTGAAGATCAGATCAGCAATCGCTCCATGGAAAATACTGGTTGATAATACCTCCTGTAAAATCCCGGAATCATAAATGGAAACATGACAATTAAAACCCGGGATTATAAAAACATGAACTGGACTTTGAGTATAGTTACAAAATATTGAATTGAAGAATCAAAAGAAGAAAGAGTTGTGCGAAAACAAAGGTATTTAATTTAACAGTTTTAATAGGTACGGAACTCTCAAAACATAATAAGATTATTCAATACAATTATTTTGTTCAAATGTATTCAAAGCGCAATAAGTAATTTGCAATTTCTTAAATCCCGGGATACAATCGTCATGTTTATGATTCCGGGATTTTAGAGGAGGTATTATCAACTCTATGTTACTTACTTCCACGAACATTAGGTAAATATAGTCTACCTATTCCGATCTCTGCTTATTATAGACGAAGAATAACTGAGCATCCCTACACTATCTAATCTCTTCCTATAAAACTTTCAGTATGTGTAACTACCATATTTGTTTGTGTCTCAACACATAAGCCAGATAAACACGTGTAAAGCAATTAACGGCAAAAATGTTACAGATATAAGAATCATAAAACCGGCATTTACGACGTCCCAACCAAGCCGACCGTAATCTTTACTGGGCCCACCAAATTGACCCATAAACTTACCACTACCGAGCGAGGTTATCAGAGAATCCACTCGAATTGTATTAAATATACAAAGTATGGTAGCTGCAAGGTCTGTGCTCAAGAAAATCTTACAGTTGTGATTAATTATTTGTTGTGTAACATATTTCTTCTCGCTTTCCTGCAATCTATGGGAGTGATTTCGTGAAATGGGACGGAAGTGTGTTACAGGAAGCCGAGGAAGCGCGCGCTATTTGATTTGACCAATGAGCGCGCCCAATTCGATTTGACCAATGAGCGCGCGCAGTGGGTGTCAGTTGGTACTTTTAATGTTAATCTTGCTTTTTACCAAGGTGAGACGTCAGATGTTACACATCCTATGCGACTACTATAAGACTCGATCGTTTTTTTTGTAACTGCTAGTTTTGAAGATTTTTTTTTTTTTATAACGTTGCCCCCACACTAGGAATTTCTCCTGTATCGTGGGTGCGTTTACAAACATACAAAGTCACATACACAAACAGCCAGACCCGGAACACCTATCTGTAGGCCATACAAATAATTGTTCCGTGCGGGAATCGAACCCGCGACACGCAGCGCAGCAGTCAATCGCTCAACCACTGCGCCAACCGTGCTGTCA
>NDFZ01005452.1:216062-278954 GCA_002192655.3 Mamestra configurata
CCCCCCCCCCCCCAAAATTAAATTGCTAATATCTAAGTCCCAGAGTAAAAGTTGTTCATAATGATGAGTACTATGACTCCTTAAGAGGTATTGTGTTTATTCTGTTTCACGTTGTATACATACCTATGTGTTTTTTTATATAGGTATTTTTCAATTCAAACTATTCAAAAATGCCTTTACGTGTCACCTCCTAGTTTACTACTACCACTAACTAGTTTTATAACTAGTTACGAATGGTCCTTTTGGTCTACATTGCTAAGTGTTACCTTATCCCCGTCACACGTAAGTAACTTTCTTGCGGTAGAGGACAACTTGATATTTACTGGGACCAAATATGGCGCGGGTAACTTATGTACGTAACTTTGTTGGCGTCGGAAGAATACTAATATTATGTCGGGGGAGTATTGATTGACTATAGAAAATATGTTCAGGTCAACAAAGTATAAAATTTGATCTTCGGAATCTTGCTCCTCGTCCTCGTGAGATTAGAATAACTCAGCAGCTTTGGTGACTTTAATACTGTGATCCGCTCGTGAGGTATCTACCCCAGACAGCCATCTCCCCTCATTTATTCGTCATTATTTATTGAGACACTGCGCTAAAACGATTGGTTTTTTCTTTTTTCTCTATTTTTTCTTTTTAATTAAAGCGTTGCCCCACACTAGGAACTTCTCCTGTATCGTGGGTGCGTTTACAAACATAGAAACTCACATACACAAACAGCCAGACCCGGAACAAATATCTGTAGGCCATATAAATACTTGATCCGTGTGGGAATCGAACCCACGACACGCAGCGCGGCAGTCAATCGCCCAACCACTGCGCCACACAGTTGGCGTCAAAACTTCTTTAGCGTTTTTAAGTGAAAACCTTTTTGGCGGCGTTGTGCACTTTTTGGGATGCGTAAAAAATATTAAAACCGCGTCAGGACACGTGACCTGATCGAGAATTCGTAAGACGAAGGGAAAGTTCTGAAGTGTTAAATTTTTAATGTAATATAAATTTTGATGTTTGTGTACGATAGCGCAATAAATAAATAGTGTATTTTACCACAAAAATGATAGTACTTTTATACTGATAATTAAAGCAATTCGTGCGAAACTATGGGAATAGTTCCAAAATATCAAAAATGCACAACATTAATGTTCAAGTTTTCACTTCTGCCGGCATTCCCGGAGTGCAACCCGTTGTTGTTTTTTTTTTGGCCCTCGTTTAACCAATAATGACCCACTAGATGGTAAGCGATGATATGGTCGATAATAGCCACGCTTGCCTAGAAGTACTTTATTTCCCTTGACTTAAAGACTTCCTGGTTATAGCTAGGTATATCAGGAAACACAGACTTCGGATAGTATTATCAAAACTTTTTGGACATTTAATTTTTTTTAATTGTTTTTATATTACCTCATGATTAATATAATTAATTAATTTAAAAAAAGAACACTTTTTACCATTGATTTATAAGATCCTTATTATCTTGCTGATAATTTTGTTAAATTTTATGATTATTATTGTTATTGTGAATGTTATGCATGTCTGTAATTGACATAAACACTAGAATAAGACCTTATACAATTTAATATGTCCATGTTTGTGTGCCATTAATAAATAAATAAATAAATACCTATGGGTGGATTTTTTACCATATACCTAACGGTGGCGCATCGCCGTACGTCTTGTCAAAATTCTCGAAAACTTTACTAAATACATACCCAATCTAACTCTTCTTCAAGTGAGAGTGAACTTAGGCTTTTTCTTGAAACCACATTCATTCTTCATGTCATGCCCGCAACGTACGTCATGGTACCATATGTTAAAGAAAATATAAATAGACAGAACGTCGCGTCGTAATGCGAAGATCCATCAACATTTAACTATAAACTTCAAGATTCTATATAGTTCTTGTTTACATTTCGTTCTAAGCAAGCAGTCGATTTGGCACGACGACGATTGAACAATATTTGAGAGCGCGAATATTTTCTGCAACTATTTTATTCCAATAATTTGATCTTTGAGACAAAATGCAGGTTTGTTTGTCACTCCAGCCAGATGGTGAAACGATCTAGAGTTATTTGCTGTCTAATACTCAAGTGTGTGCCAAGGATTGAGGGTCAAATGTTTTTTGAAAATGTACCTAAAGTACAAGAGTAAAATATTCTTTAATGCTCACCAAAATAGTAACACAATTGTTTTAAACGGTATGTACCTATATTTATTCTTATATGGTATTCTTAGTTTTAACATAATCTATAACTGTTATAACTACATTAAGTTACAATTAAATTCATTTTTAGTCTTTTAGATTAGATCGTAATGAATT
This sequence comes from Mamestra configurata, assembly GCA_002192655.3. Classification (NCBI taxonomy): domain Eukaryota; kingdom Metazoa; phylum Arthropoda; class Insecta; order Lepidoptera; family Noctuidae; genus Mamestra; species Mamestra configurata. The sequence goes on from NDFZ01005452.1 coordinate 218,383, forward strand.
ATTAAGAATTTTGTTCTTACTAATAAAGTAAAAAAAAAAACAACAGGCTTAGGAAACGGATTTCCTAGTTCTTATTAGCTGCTCTACTGTATGAGTTGTCCCTGCCCCTTTTCTTGATAGTTAAATTTGCAAAACCCCTAGATCAAAGTAAGTACAGAAAAGAAAAAAAAAGAGAAGCATATCTACTCACCAATCATCAAAAACCTACGTGTTAAAAAATAAATAAAAATAAGCGAATATCTGAAGATCATAAAAATATTTGTCCTCGACGTGTCTCCTCTGTCATCGAGCAATTTTATTGGTTTACCTACTCCCGAAGATTGATAGCGAGTCTTTTGCATAATAGCTAAGGAATTCATCTTCGGAAACTCATATCTAACGCGAAATCAGTAAATATCTAACACATATACCATGTATATACACGTATTTTTTTGCCAAAAACTTATTAAACAAATTGAGCATTTTTTTACATATACTTGAATTTAAAACTCACGCCTTATTCCTGTGTAGGAGGTAAGCAGACACTACAGAACGCCACCTCCTATGGTAGGCGCCAGATAGTGCAATAACGGTCATTGACCAACATACATTCATTGACTTTCTTAACATCAAAAACAGAAATAAACACATAAAGCGGTCCTGAATCGACTTCTATCGTGATCCTTTACGTTCTCTAGGAATGAATCTACGAAGGGATATTAGGGAAAGGTCAATGTACATTATTGTAAGTTTATCTGGCGCCTATCATACGATTCCTACTTTCAAATTAGTTGAACTGAATGTTTTAAGGATCATTTGATTTTGACTACTACTTTAAAAAAGTTTTTCAAGCAATTTCGAGTTGAAATACAATATAAGAATGTAAAGTGAAAAAATAAACAAAGATATTCGAATCAAAACGCTCGAACAAAAATACACAAGGGAAGATACATATTCATAATACCTTCGGATAATCCGCTTGCCGTAATCGGCTTACCAGGCGCGCAATAGAACACAGTGATCAAATATAGCGGAGTAAACAAAAACGTTACAATACGTCGACGAAAGGTTTATTAAAATCGATGAGTCGTCCTGAATATTTCATGTAGACGGACTAACTCAACAAGTTTTTACTTAAAGGCTTCCGCAGACAATCCCGCCGATAATTTGACAACAATGCGACAACGCCGGTTTATATCTATATGATAAATGATATTAATTTTGTAAGTTGGTAAAACATAACACTTTTACACGTTAATCTTTTTGGGTAATTTTAAACTAGATGAGGTCGGTGTCTACCCTGAGAAGAAACACCGAAACAAACTCAGAGGTCAAAGTCTCTTTTAAAGTCCATACAATCGTACTGGTCAAATCATATGAGAACCATGTAGTTTAATGTCTGAAGTGGTCTTTTGAGGAAAATACCACATAGATTTGAGTGGACCTGTCCAGACAGTGCAAGCGTTTTTCTCATAGACAGAAAGAAAAAATAAGAGTTTATTTGCGACAAGCATGACGCATACCGTTGTTGTGTATGGTTGTTCTTGTTTAATATCGTTTAAATATTGTCAAAGTAATTTAATTTATTTAAGTCTTATTTATAATCCAATTTCACATCAATTATTATTTCATTTAATTTAATTTGTATTTTTGTTTTGTGTCAGTGACACGTCGCGTCCGTCTGCGGGAACCTTAACTCATTGAGTTTTACCGAGAAATTGTTATATTATGCCATCTATCAACCGCCGTTCATTATAGTAATACGATTCGTAGTAAATTGAAGTGACATTTATCAAAGAAATGGGTAGGTAAACATGGCGCGGTTAGCAAATTACAGTAGGTTTTATATTTATGACCAACCAGTGGCTTCGTCCGTTTGAAGTTGGAAATTATCACAAGAGTAAAAGTATCCAGTCTTCTAATTCAGGACATGGACTATCCGTGCGCCAAGGTCATCCGCTCATCAGTTGATTTTTTAAATAAAATCGGTACTTCCTGAGACTTTCCAGAAACTGTTTAAAAACAATCAAATAGATAATAGTAGATGTGTAGAATAGACCAAGAAACTACACAATGTGAAGACATCGATACGACAATAAATGAAAACACTGGCAATACTGGTTCATAGCAATATTTTGAAACTATTATAAATCCTGTCACCAAAATTAAAAATAAACTTTCCAATTGCATAAAACGTCAAAAAAACTCAAACTAGTCAAGGATAGTGACTACTATTCTGACGAAATATTCCAAGCAGTCTGTTGCAGTTAGTGACATCAAATCTGTGATAAAAGACAACAATTCGTATGCACTAAGTAATTAGTGGCAGTGTTTTCATTTATTGTCGTATCGTCGTCTCCACTTTGTAGAGACAAATATCAAAATAGCAAAGCTTCCTAGTATATACCGTAAAATAAATAGCATAGTTTGTCTAAATTTCATTTCTTGTTTGTTTCTTTGTTTTTGCGCGCTTTTGATCTCAACAATTGATCTGTTCATTCACTCTCAACCGAAAAGAATTCATCAAACTGCTGCCAACCCAAAGAGCATGTTAATGACTCCCCTTCCTTTGTGAACTGAAAACAAAGAAATTGATTACCTATTCCATTCTAATAAGTTCTTTTGTAACCAATCAAGAGGAAAACAATTGTTTCCAAGCTTTCAAGCGTTACATGAAGCGAAATGTTTGATATTATGTTTGGCCCAAATATTTTGTTACCGGGGTTACCCGATTCTAGCAATTGGACTAAGTCCAACGGTAGTAAATAAACTCAAACGATAGAAACTGATGATGATAGTTAACTCTCCAACAACAAAGCTTAAACATTTAGCAATGTTTTGAACATAACGGGCTGTTTTACTCCAGTAACTTTAAAAAGAACCTCGAAAGCTTTACCAACGGCTCTCCAGAACTCCATTCACCTCGCATTAGTTAATCCTACCATACGACCGTTCATTTTAAAGCGGAAATAAAACAAACTAAAAGAAGCCGAGCCAAACAGGAGACATTTGAATATAGCCGGGTGTAATCTTGGCGCGGTACAGTGAACTAATTACTGTGAGAGACTCAGCGTGAGAGCGGTGTGCACGCATACGGGAACCCATTAGTGCGACTGAGACGGAAGTGGGCAGTTTTCCAAGATGAATTTGATGTTTCGGAAGAACTTCAGCGGGGAGAAGACCCTCTCGTCGAGCGGGGGCGGGGGGAAGGCGCGTGGCGCGCTCGGTGCAGGGCGGAACGCGAAGCGGCGCGACCGCGAGCGATACTCCTGCATGGAGGAACACCACTACAAGACCCACATATTCTTCTCCGCGGCACCCCGGGCCAGTGCGCAATACAACGACCTCACAGGTAAACGACGTACGTGACCAGTGACAGTGAACAACCGGAAACTTTTCTTGTGTTTGTGTCTAAACTTTCTTAACAACTTCTCAAAGTTTTAGTGACGGTTTTCAAAAACGGGTCTTAAAGTATTCTGGAGCTTGCAGTGACCTCGTTAGTTTTCTGTTAAAACACACGACATGAAACGCCGTCGCAACTATAAATAAATTCTTTGACAGGTGACGCAGTGTTTAGACGCGAGTTCATTCCACATGCTTACTATTAGCAGCAGTTAAAATTGTAACAAGTGCTTTCCGTGTAAACAAAGCTTCTCGAAGTTCGGTAATCTTCAGTGACAACTGTATTTCTCCAGTTGGACGAAACTAGTGTAAGTCGGTTGAAACTGGTTGAGTTTTGGCGCTAAACACAAACATCCCGAGGTTATTTCCCGCGTAAGTCTTATGACACGCATATTATACAATATTTATAATTGGCACGATTTAATCGACTATGTTTATTACTAACCTTCTGAGGGATATATCATTTCAATATCTGTTCGAAGTTCATCCGTTAAATGTCCAAACGTAAAGGTAGAATTTCTTGTTTTGTGTCTAAATTAATTAGTGTCTAGACCTTGTAGTATATCTATCTAGATGTTAGAAATAGATAGCCAATAGCGACTGTACGTAGGTCACACTTGTAGTAGGTGAGTATTCATATTCGAGGGTGTTTCTAATAGCTTAAGTTTTACTCAAAAAAGCTCTAGGGTACGCTTAGAACTCCTTTCTATATGTTTGTAAATAACAGCTTTTTGTAAATTAACAACAAGCTTGCGAATTACATAAACTGTGTTTTCTATGTTTTTACGATAACTTTTTAATAGCTCGCGCAAACAGTATGTGGTCTTGCATAATTAGAATTGCTCTAGGATGAATTTTTATTTTTTATTTTATACCAATGCTAATTAAAACGAAGAACACACATACGATATTAAAAATTGCAACGACTTCCATTTGCGCGAGTTAGGTACCTCCATCTTGGATGGTGGATCTTCACACTGATTATTATATTATCTATGCTGACCTCCACTTTGGTATCCTCGAACTAACCCACCCCAAAATCAAAAGATTTTTCTCTCCCACGTAATGCAAACCATCATGGGAACCAATCAAACTCCGGAATCTAAATAGATTCATTTTTTTTTGTGTGGTGAAATCCTCATGGACACACTCACTGGAGACTGGAGGTTTACGTCGATTGTCGATGTCAAATCCGACGGTGCCGACCGCTACCATGAGTTGAGGGCTCGGCAACAATCAGATTCGCATGCACCCCCGGTAGAACTAACAACCAAAGACTAATACATCACCCCGTCCCCCTCTCCAGAGCGATGCGGGCCTGTACTAGGCGGTGGCACGGGGCCGGAGCCCGAGCCGCCGCAGCCGCTCGTGACCCGCGAGCCTTCGGTCTCGCTGCTGCGCTGGGACCGTGGCCCTGCCACCACCACCACTGTGCCCACCACGCACCACCAGCGCCGCACCGAGCCTGTGTCTCTGGCTACGCTACAGAAAGACTGCTTCGTTATTCCTGCGCACGCACTTGATCGGTTCTTGCCGGATGGAGTGCCGGTGAGTAGCAACATAGGTACCTACATCTATACTAATGAATGTACTAATATTATAAATGCGAAAGTTACATTGTCTGTCTGTTTGTTACCTCTGCACGTCAACGGCTGAATGGATTTGAATGGTAATCATGGCGCACGGGTAGACCATGTCCTGGACAGGACATAGGATACTTTTAATTGGAGTATGTTCTCTTGGGATCAATTTTGACTGACACTCAGGCGAAGCCGCTAGCATAAGCTAGAACAGCTATACTCAACTCAAGTTTTCTGTGTGGCCCCTTAGCCTAGCATAAATTATATTATTGGTGCTATATATACTGTGTCTCAGAAGCATTTATTGAGTACTAAACTGCGAGATTTTTTAGTACTTTACAGATCTCGGCTTTCTGCTTCACTTATTGACGATATGCTGAGACGATTCACCCACGTAAAACGTAAAAGTTGGCCTATGTCATGGCTGTCATGTAGACATTTTATTGAAAACCGTCCATTTTACACATACTTATTCAAAAATCCCATTAATGTAGATACTGTTAAGGTAGAATTATATTTTACTGTAGGTTATTGCGGCCCATCATGACAAAAGAAGAAGCGTTATGTGGCCCAAGAAGAAAAAACGTTGAGTATGGCTGAGTTAGAATATAAACTCAAGCCTCTTTCCTAGAGTAGGCAGACACTACGAAGCGCTACCTGCTATGATCTATTACATAATTCTTTTGCTTCGTTAGCCCCACGTGTTCTTCGTGTCGATCGTACATTTAATGTTGTCTCAAAACACAAGGCACTGTCAGTGGCGTAGCATAGCTCACTTCGCCACAGGAGGCAGGAAAGTAGGTGGGACATTGTCTGGTATCTTGTCCAAAGACCCAAAAACCATTGCAATTGTAAAACAATATTGCAAAAAAACATCTAGTAGAACTTAATAAAGATTGTCAAAAACTAGACCGCCTATCCAAAAAACTGGTAACTTTCTGCAACTAGAACGCGACAGAATAATTTATCATAATTAGCGCTGATACAGCCACCGCCATTTACATAGTTGATAGCTTCGCTTAAGCGCCCAAGAATTAGAAGCGGCCTAGACGAGAAATGCCTCTTGTGGACAGCGACAAATCGTGGCCAATTTTTTGTATTGTCTCATATTTCTCTCTCTTATTTCAAGTAAGGAATTTCTGTAGCTAGGCCCATTAAAACGAATTCTGTAGTAATGAAAAAAGTTCCAAGTAATAATGGTGTTTTTTTCCCCTTTCCAGCTCCCTGTTCCGCCTCCAACGCCAGAAAAAGGAATGACGACAAAGACTGCACAAAACTCCCTTAGCATCCTCGAAATAGCAGACCCCAAACTTTGTATATTGGCCCACCTCATGAGCCCCTTGGAACCAATAGAGCCAATATTGGAATCCCCGCTTGCCAAACCTTTGATACGACAGAAAGCAGCAGCCGCGGAGCTGCTGAATGAAGTAGCCGTGGCTAATACTGCTGTTGGGGGGATGTTGTTGGCGAATATGGAGAAGAATGCAGAGTTCCCCTTCATATCGTACTATGTGATAAATACGACGCAAACGGACCCTTTGCTTTTCTACAATAACATGAGGTGTGCGTCGTTGAACAAGTTCGACCCGAAGACGATAAGATACTCGGCGGCGCATACGTTGGACTTGTATAGTGAGGTGGCCATGATTTGCAGGCCTCCGTTCAACGACTTGGCTGGTGGACCTAAGAAGTCGCATACGTCTACTACTGGATTCATCATTAGTGTTTATAAGGTATCGTAAAGTTTGATTGTAGGTACGATGTCTACAATATACTAAAAGGAAGTTTCTGGAGACTTTTTGGCCCCTAAATAAGAATCACAGAACTGTACAGCCATGCCCGTAACAGACTTTTCGCCCTGTTCTAACATGTCGCTAGTACCTCAGAGCCACAAGACTACGATAATAAATCATACAGTCAAGAACGCGGAGATTTTTCTTAAGAACTGACTTTCTTTAGGAAGTTTTTAAAACCAAATATTTTATCCTCATCCGCAGGTATTCGAGGGCGACGACGGCGAGCGTTTCGAGAGGAACTGGCTGTACTGGACGGGAGCAAGAATGCTATACCGACACCTACCTCACACGGTGGGCATGAGGAAGATAGCCCTGCACAAGTCAGTGGCCTCCCACGGGGACAAGATGTACCTGCTGGTGTGCGAGTGTGCTAACCTCATGGATGACCTGTCTGGAGCCGCGATGCTTGTGACAGCCCTACGGGCCCGCCTATGCGGGTACACGGGTCTTTACAGGCCGATACAGACTTTCTAGTAAAGGGACGGGCCTAGATGGCCTTGAGTGTGTTGTTCTTTAATTTTGCGGACATCGATAGGTTAGAATAGGTTAGGAGCGTTGGGAAATGAATTCGGGAATATTTTATCGTAGTATTTCCTGGTGTAGAATAGATTGAAAGAGATTTAGGTTACATGAAATAATTCGAAGATCACTTGGTAGACTTCCCTAATTCATCACCCAACTTAAGATTGGATCTCTATTAAGTCGATCTACAGATGTCTTGACAAAATTGGTCGTTGACAGCACACGTTGTGAACAAAACGGACCAAAGTATTAATATTACATTTAAGATTATCTTAAATGGTGTACAATGTTTGACTGGGTACAGGCGAGTCGAGCCGAAGTGTTCTTGATTTAGATGTAAGACATTTTAAATATAAATGAGTGGTTTTCTTCTGTAGACGCCATTTTTCTCAACCTTTCACTATACTTTTGATATGATCTACTAAGAGACAAATCACCTCACTCTGACAGTCGTCTAGATAAAAATCTATGATAAATTATACCTACCTACATGACTTGACAATATTTTGTTACATTTGGGAGATGTCTTCCGTATAAGGTACGTGCCCAAAATTACATGTTCGATTGATACCGAGGTTTAGCTCAACAAAATGCCCATTTCTATTTTTGCCTAAAATCTTTGAAAGAAATAATTATTTTTCTATTTCCCAATTTTTCTAACATATCTCGAGATACATATCATAAGCTCACAAAATGTTCAATCGACAATATTTATAGCCATTGCCTACTCCGACACATTGTTTCAAAATTCTTACTAAATTATAAATTAAAAGTACCTACTCGAATAAATGCGAAGTACAGGACGCCAGCACATCAAGCTACCCGAAACTGTCAAATTTTCCCAATCAACCTTGGACCTAATGCTTTCGCGATAAAGTTGAAAACCTAAGAAACTTGAAAGATTGTTGTAGCTTAATATGCTGGCGTAAAATAGTTCGCCTTAAATAAAACAGTTGCTAAAATTAGAAACGCACAATAATATTTATAATAGTAAAATCACATAATAGAATTAATAATACAGATATGTATTCACTCAAGTTTTACTTTAATGAATTTGCTTTTATTTTTATTGGTCACAACCGGTGAATGAAATATCACCTTTTTACCGGATTTTTGTTTTTTTGTTTATTAAATAAGTTTTAGACTCGAAAGACGTAGGTCCTATTCTCATCTAAATAATTTAAAATATTCGACTTAAACGAAGATCTACGAGTAAATAAGAGTGGCCAATTTCGCGTCAGAAATAATATTGTAGTTTATTGTTCTAAAACTATATAAAATTAATATTAGCTATTTATTAATAATAAATAACTTTAGCTTGGTGCACCGATTAAGCTAGGTTTAGACCATGACACAATTTCAATAATTAAGTTTAAGGTTACCATACATAAACAGTAAGCCTGTAGGTAATCCCCAAAGAGGTAATCCAGACCTACTGAAAAAGTACATGATATTCTGTCATTTTCGGAGTTAATGCCATCATCGTGTCATTGTATAAACCAGGCTTAGTTCAAATTGTTATTATAAGTATAATTTGTCACCGGAAAATTGCAAACGCCGTTAAATTGTAAAATATCGCGTCAAATCGTAAACTATTTAATCTCAATAAGACACGGATATATTTAAAACTTTTGAAAGGATCGGATTGATTGCATTCAAAATGATTGTTTCATATATTATGATCGAGAAAATATAATCTAATAAATATTTAATACAATCTTACGGAGTCTGCAATTTTCCAGTGACATATTACAGGGTTATTTTTCAATTACCATGAAAAAAAACCTGCTGTTCGCTACATTTCGCACAGTTCCACGATCTAAAATGTACTGAACAGCTGTTTTTTATATATAGTAAGTACCTTTCGCATTTATCATGTCTGGTTGATACCTGATGCCCGGAAAAAAATTGGCTGGTCATTGAAAAATAACCCAGTATGCCTATTCCATGATATATGTACTATGCATTCATTACTGTTTAAATTATTTTACTAACAAGAGCCACCACTTTCTCTATATCAGAATATATATTTGTAATAACATAATTTATATGACCAAAAAGCCTACCTGATATTGTGATTCATTAAAATAATAAATTAAGAGTACCTACATGCACAGAGTATAAGCATAGTAAATGGCTTGAGAAGCATCAATATGTATCATAAGGTTTTATAATGGAAAATAAATATCTTGTTATTAATTTATGCTTTTTTTAATATAGAATCGTTTATATTAAGTTCTTATAAATATTGATTAGATATTAGAAACTGAGAGTAAATTATTTATTTGTTTTACGAGTAGAAATAATAACTTTTTTACCGGTTCAAGAAGCTGTAGCATTCAATTTCTAGTCAATACTTAATTATTTTTCTATGGTGCTAAATCTAGTCAATTTGTAGTTAGCAATAAAACAAAGCTGCAAGTTTGATCTTGAATTATAAATAACACTTACAAATAACCAGTTTTTTTGCTTTAGAACTAAGTTGTGTTAAATTTTAAACCAAATACCTACCTATAGATTTTGCCAACTTAATAATTATGCAAATAAATATTGTTCAAATAAAATGTTTAGGTAAACATTTTGATAACACCAATTCATTAGAGGTATCTCATTTTAGCGTATTAAAGTTAGAGTTTAATGCAATTTTATAAGGCTTAATAAAGTAATATTAATAATAATTAATAGAATTATTATAAGGAGTCGACATGTTCGGGTTGTGTGGTACCAAAAATCTAACTTTTGCAATTAATAAATTGTCCTCAATGAAAGGCAAGTTGATAAATTAGAATTGAACCAAATACATCCCTGTTCAAAAAATATTTTTCACTATCTAAGCTTATTTATTTTTGTAATCGCTTAGATACTCAGTAGAAGCTTGTCAAAAAATATACCTCCCTTTAAGCATACTAATCGATGTACAAATACATATGTATGGTCTTTTCTATATTATTGGCCTTTAGTAGGCAAATACCTACCCAATTAAAGGATTCTTAGTTCGGATTTTAGAGCATAAAATTCAACAGGTAGGTACTAAGTTTTATTTTATAGTACCTACCCAAAACACCTTGTTACTCAGCGAAAATCTATATTTATTATCTAGTTAAAAAAATGGCTTGTTAAAGGTGAATCAATCCAATATAAAAATTGGCATCACTATTTCTAAGAAACGTTCAAATTCAAATATGTTTAAAACGATTGTATTATTGTATTAAAGCAATTTAAAATATTACTGTTTGGCTTGAAAAGCTAGTTATGGGAGTGCAGGCTAAGCTCTGTAGAATGTATAGAGAATTTAATTAATATTTCAATTATTTTTATAATAAAAGTTGAAATAAAATGTAGTGTTTCTTTTTCCTGTGTATTCCTGTATAAATATGATTAGGGCTCGTCAATTAATCACGTGAGTTTCGAACAGGGGGAGGGGATCAGAAATCGCGTGTATTACGCACGAAAAAAACCTACGACGAAAACATTTAAAGTGTGACGTATACCTTCGTGTATTACCAATACAGTATGCACTGTGCGACCACGTAAAACCTCACGATGTATCACCAAGGGGGAAGGGGTATGTTATCAAAGAATGGCTCCTTACTTTTATAACGTCCCATTAAAATAGAATAGATGGACTAACTTTAAGAAAATCATTCAGACCACCAATATAAGGACAATGGTAAAAAAATAAAATAAAAAAAACTCATTAGATATACTTCCAAGAAAAAAAATCAGCTACCTAACGAAAATACACAAAAAGTTTTGGTTACCCAATGCATAAACACATCCATGTCTTTGTTTTCTCCTAATTCTGATACTACAAATGTGCAGGCACTTGTGCCCACGTCATGTACAGTCAGCACCAAAAGTCGATGAACAGAATCAACAAAACAAAACACCTGTTCACAATAAAATGCCATAAGTTATAGTCGCAACTAGGAAACAAAATAGCCTGTACACCAGAAATTTACAAAAGTCATTAAACACGACTATTTCAAAAGTATCTGTGCACTAGTATTCCTAAAGTCGCTGTACACCATCAATCCAAATGTCGCTGAACATCATTGTATCAAAAGTCTTCTAGAGTGCAGGCAATTTAGGTCAAAATAAAATCACTTTAATCAGTTGAGTATTTCTTTTACTTGGATATCTTTGGTTAGACATACTGAAGGCTGTGTTAAAATTTGTCCATCTATTTTAATGGGACCTTATTATGTTAACATATAGAGTTCTATTAACCAACCCATACTGGACTGGCATGGTGGATCATGATCCATTCCCTTGCACAGAACTGAGAAGGTCCTTGAGGAAGCTGCATGGTGTCGGCGAGGTGTTGTAACGTGATGCAAGAACTCAGTCATTCGCCCGCTGTCGGCGTCAACACACTTCTTGTATCACATACCCTAGGCTCCATCTCAGTTAAACAGTAAGCTTATAGAATATTCCAATCCACATGATCAATCTACTCTCTAGAAGTCTGGAGTATACTGAAGCCTAATTTCGTTTCTTGTACTTAATTTAATAGGAAAAACCAACAGAATTAAAAATATTACAATAAAAAAGTTATAACTTTCAAAGTTTTATTTAACAAATAATGTACTTAATACTTTATACATTCAATAAAATTAAAACAACTATTGCTCTCTAGATAATTAAAATGCTAACGTACATACGTTAGTAACCCTTGTGACCACGAAACCTTCTTCTGTTGTCCAACTGGAAAGAAACAAAACAAAACATTATACAACAACCAATACACATTAAGGCGAGTTTTATAAAACTCAATTGAAAAACACTTTAATTTTGTGTATGAGTGGGAATATCTGTTTGCTGCTGTTCCACCTAAACTATTTAGTCAAGGCTTCATTTAGTGATGGGTCATTCATCACAACAGCCGAAAGACGTCCACTGCTGGACATAGGCCTCCCCAAGGTAAGGGTTTACCATAATCGCCAAGCTTGGCAGGCAGGTTGGCGATCGCAGCATTACTGTTGCAATGCACAGGGAAAACTGCTGCCCATTCTCTGGTGAGTTCCTTAGTTGCCTCTTACAACACCCATGGGAAGCGATAGGTCATTAAATGGAGCTACATGGCATACTATGTGACACAGTTATGGAAGCTGGCTTACCACTTTGCCACCATTATGATATGCTTTTAAAGTGGAGATCTGGTAAGTCTTTCCCAAAAAAAGTCCTTTTCATACAACTTTTAGGACAACTACATTTAGCAAAATTTAAACTTACCAGTGATCTTTTACATTCAAAGAAGCTTTGTCTAAGTTGAGCGCACTCCTCTGGTACCACTCCGTCGCGAAGGCATTCTCTAGGTGTTTTCTTTTCCTGAAACAGAATTAAATACCGTACTGTAAATCGTTTTAGCTTGAAAGGAAACTATAGTATAGTTCCTATTTTATTATTGGTACAAGACAATATTGAATGTTATAAAATTCGAAGAACAAATAATTAATAATTACTTTGGTGGTCCAGTGGTAATAATAAACTTTTCATTTACAATAGATATTAACAAGTCAATGTTAGAGTTTATAAATCAAGTAGTTTTCATGAGTACTACTACGAAATCCAAATGAAGTATAAGCATGTGAATAATTAACTAAAATGTATATTTTTGAATAGTTTGTAGTTCCAGACAAGAGTGAATAATTCAGAAATATATTTGGTATGAAAACTAACCTTTTTGCAGCAGTCACTTGCAAGTAAACACAGTTTCAGATCAGCCCTAATGCCCGCACAAGGTGACTTGTCTGCTAGCCCAATTTCATCAGGAGCAAACGTAACCATTTTTATTTCAAATCGTGGATTATTTCACTGAAAAATAGTAAAAGATTGTTTCCCGAGTTTATCAATGCCGTGTTGACATTATTCGAAAACAAAATGACATTGACATTAATGATTATATAAATGTTTTTCCATTTCACCTTTTTTTTGCAATTTCGTCGACGTTTTTACTTGCAGTGGTTTTGTCACTAAAATGGATTTATGTTTTCTGTTTTATTTGGTATTTAAAATAAATTTCATTCAAGTTTTATCCGTGCTCGGATTACTCAGAAAACAAGAGTATTTTCCAATGAATCTTGATAACAAGTACGGAACGTAGCCTTGCTTTTTTGACATCTTTTGTTTCTGTCAGTTCATTGATATCGTTATCAGCTGTTGTGTGACTTCGAGTTCGAGTTCAGTGCCCATCGCCCCCAGTGGAGTCCCTATTGTCAATGAACTTTAAAGTTCAATAAACAAACATGAGGAAACTGTTCCCTGTAATTTCAAGAAGACTTTCTCACGTGTGCAGTTTGAAACCGTACAAAGAAACGAGATGGTTGATGCCGAACGGAAATCCGACTGGTGCATATATTTACAACTGTGTCGCAGATCAGAAAGTTCCAGTGATACTGAATGACCCTCACATCGCCACCTGGTATTCTTGCGGGCCGACAGTGTATGACTCCGCTCACATAGGCCATGCGAGCTGTTACGTCAAGCTGGACATAATTCAGCGAATTATAAAATCATTCTTGAACATAAAACTCGTGACGGCTATGGGCATCACGGATATCGATGACAAAATAATTAGAAAAGGACACGAAACCAAAACGCATTTTCAAAATATCGCTAAACAATATGAACATGAGTTTTGGTTGGATATGGCATCTCTGAACATTGAGAAACCTCTAATTATTACTAGAGTATCAGACCATATACACTCTATTGAAAGTTTCGTGCAGAAACTGATTGAAACTGAAATGGCTTATGTGACAATAGATGGGTCCGTTTATTTTGACACCACCAAGTTTCCTTCTTATGGAAAACTACAAAAACCTCAACTTGAAGGTGAAGCAGCTAATGAAGAGAAAAGAAACAAAACAGATTTTGCTCTGTGGAAAGGTTATAAGCCTGGGGAGCCTTCATGGGATGTGGCTTGGGGTAAAGGAAGGCCAGGGTGGCATATAGAGTGCTCTGCTATGGTGAGTAAAGTGTTTGGATCTCAAATAGACTTCCATGCAGGAGGTATTGATCTTCAGTTCCCCCATCATGAGAATGAGGAAGCTCAGTCATGTGCTTACCACAATACAAGACAGTGGGCCAACTATTGGATCCATGTTGGTCACCTACATGTGAAAGGAGATAGTAAAATGTCCAAATCTCTCAAGAACACCATTTCAATACCAGACCTACTGAAGAATCACAGTGCAGATGTATTCAGAATGGCTTGCCTCACATCAAGTTACCGCTACCCAATGGAATACAGCCATGAAGTTATGAAAACAGCTGAAGAGGTCCTAAACAAATTTAAATTCTTCCTCAAAGACGCATTTATTTATGTCAATAATAATGCAGTGAGTAATGGAGACTACAAAGATAAGATATTGAATGATTTACAGAGAATAGAGGAGGCTAATATTGAAGCTTTGAAAAATGATTTTAACACTGCAGTTTGTATCAACAACCTGCTCACTTTGGTTAGTAATGCAAATAGACTTATTAGGTTGGATACTACAGAATACTATCCTGTACCTATTGTATTAATAGTAGAGTATATTACTAGTATGTTGAGTACATTTGGACTGAAGCTTCAAGACTCGGCTCAAGACAGTGTATTGTCAAACTCTTTAATAGATACACTGGTAGAATTTAGACATACAGTAAGATTGAATGCTTTATCTAGAAAAGATAAGGAGATACTACAAGCATGTGATATTGTTAGGGATAAAATGAAGAAAATCAAAATACAGATTAATGATAGCAATAAGACATCTTCTTGGGTGTGTACTCAGTAGGTTTTCTCTAAATATAAAGCTATTTTGACACTATTATTTGTAAAATGTGATACTAATAAAAAGGATTAGCAATAAAATCACTATTGTTGTTGTGTTGTCTTCACTCTCACCACACCCACTCTAGTACAGGATCTGATGAATATAAAATAGTTTAATGTATCACCATTCATCTACACCAGTGGTTCCCAACCTGTGGTCCAGAGAAAAAAAATTAGGTCCACAAAAGGTTTAAAATTTCACCCTTTTCACCTCAAAAATGTGATTGATGCAAACTGATTCTAAGTTTCTTTAGAAATGTGTCTTCTATGACAACACTTTTTAATTTTGATTTCAAAGCATAGTAATACTATAAGTTTTGAATATCTACATATATGACATAAGTTTATTTTTAGTTTAACATGGTTTTTTTTATTGATTCCGGTCCCTGCTAGCAACAATAAAGGTTGGGAGCCACTGATCTGATCTGAGATAATATAATAAATCTGAGGAGTTTGTTTGAATGTGCTAGTCTCTGGAACTAAGTCGGATTTGGAAAATTCGTTTTGTATATGTTAGCTATATTCATGAGGAATACTATAGGCTATATGGAAATAGGAAATTCCTATGGGATCGGGAAAAAGCAAGATATGCATGTACGGAGTCGCGGGCAAACGCTAGTTTCTAATAATAATCTTTGTAACTGTATTAAAAGTATTAATTCCTTCTATAACATTTTAACTGTTAGTTCTAATACAATTTATTGTGATAAACTTTAAAGAAAACAATAATACAACTCCTCGATAAACAGTTCTTATCAATCAAGTGGTTTTATAACTGGCTTTACTTTATCACACGCAAATCAATAACTTTGAAACATTATCTGTGTAAAAATGTACGAATCTGTATGTGTAAATAAATATAAAGATATAAATAAATAAAATAAATAATAAAGATAACTACAATATATTTTATGTTACCTATGTGCAAATAAAAATATATCACCTCTGTTCATTAAAGTTTTTATTTTCATAATTTACTTACATTCAAGTCCATTGACTAGACTATGATGAAATGAGATTTCTGGGGTTTATAAAAAGTCATTAAGAATATTATAAACTAAAAAATAAAACGTTTTTCTTCATGGCAAGTATGATATTATAATTGTTCGGGGTTAACATTTTGTGTCACTTAACTTGTTATTTTGGTATAGATAATTTTGTCGTTTAAACACGTTGCAAATGCGTTTTAAATGTACAGCCGCCAGCACATCAAGCTACATCAATCTGTCAATTTTCTTGAATAGATTTTCTACTTTATCACAAAGGCAGTAGGTTCAAGGTTTATTGGGAAAATTTGAGTTTCAGGTAGCTAGTTGTGCTGGTGTCTGTACATACAATGTAGCAATGTATTTACTGAAACCGGACGTCTTTCGTGAACGAATATTAGACATAATGCAATGCGAAATACCGAGAGTAACTGTTTTAATATGATATGCAAAGCGAATATATTTTATGCCCGTTTCTTTATCGCTCATCCAGGACGCGGGTTTTCAAGGTCTCAACAAAGTAATGGCATAAATACCATCAGTCTTTAAATAATTTAACATTCAATGCTATGTATATGTCACCGGAGAATTGCAGTCTCTGTAAGATTGTAATAAATCTTAATTCGATTATAATTGCTCGATATATTATGAGAAAATCGATTTGTATACAATAAAACCCTTCAAAATTCAATAGTTTCCAATATATCCGTGCCTTACTTAGAAAAAATAGTTTGCAATTTGACGCGATATTTTACAATTTTACGGCGTTTGCAATTTTCCGGTGACATAATTATATAAAAGTGTTACTTAGTTCAAAAACCAAATCCTTATCATAATGAGCGCAGTTACAAACAATTATTAAGTACAATTGACACAACAAGATACACAATGAGATATTCAACAAATTTCAGCGTTAGTACAACCAACTGCGTTGTATTGCGTTTGAATGCAGTTTTTTTTTATGGAATGTAGGTATATTAAAGTTGACTGACTTTTACCTGGTTCCTAAAACAAACGCATTGTTTTATTTACCAAAACCATAACTTATAGAAATGTTTGATTTATAACAGTGCTCTGGAAGTATTTTAATTTATCAACAGATGACACTAATGAATGGAAGACTTTTATGAAACAATATTAATCAACACAAGTGACAGGGTCAATAAAATAATGATTAGTGTGTCATTAGCAGACGTTGGAATTAGGTAGAGTTATTTATGTACTTGCATCGAAATGTTGATATTAATATGAATCTTCTCGGGATTTCTAATAGATAATCCCGTGTGGCCAACAATATTACAAATATGTAATAATAATTTTTCTTTTTTTCTCACAAGCTATGTTGTGCGAACTACAAATGCGGCAACATCGCGCGTGTACGCATTGGAATTTTGCAACTTCGGACATCCGATTTCGTTGATGTAAACTTGGCAACGTCGCGCGTGCAGTGGTTTAAATTGTGTAAAAGTAAATAACTTTTTTATTGAATAAATCACGGGTATTTTCTGCTTTTTAAAATTAATCTCGGAATTTGAGGCATATCCACTTTATTCTTTCGCTGCATGAATTCAGTGTAAGTACATAAATAACTCTACCTAATTCCGACCTCTGGTTATTAGGAACCAGGCAGTCGTTTACAAATGAAGAAACAATAATTTAACAAATCTACTGACTCATACTACTTATATTATTCAGCATCTAACACACCAATAATACCACAAAATCTCTAAAATCAACACATTTTCATACAACAACAAACGCAAGATAACGAAGCTTGCCATACTGAGTTTTTGAAACAAATTTTGTGCGCGGGATACATTCACCTTAGGAGTAAAAGGACTTATCTCAGTTGGGAACAGAATGCAACGAGCCGTTTTTATCTTGTATCATATTTTCAGCTTTATAAACCTTCCAGGCGACTAGGTAGTCGCGTACCATTTTGAACAGTGTGTAGTAGTTAATGAATAGTAGAATGACTATCGCTAGGAAATTGTGCCACTGTATCGAGCTGAACAGTAGGCACAGTTGGAGTACTATAAGGGAGAGTTGTAAACACAGCATCCCGCATAGTAGAAGAGATGGGTTCGCGAACACCGTCTGTGGAAGAGAGGAAAAAAAATTGTGAGTCATAGTTTTTTCTTTTTAAATTAAATACACTGGTGAATATCCCCAGCATATGACAAAAACAATCAAACCAACACGGTCAATTTTCCCAGGGAATCATCATCAGCCCGACTTCTCCCGCTGAGCATAACCCTCTATTCTTGTGCCAATCCTGACGTTCCTATTGAATACCGGTCTCAAATTCATACGCCGAGCTATTACTGAGAAATGTTTTTTCAAAAGTTTTTAACAACGCAGGAGAGTGGAAACCCTGCTGAGAGGGGACCGCCCTAGGAGGACATACACAGTGTTTATATTATTACGTACAACCGGCGTGCGGCCGGAGCATATGACCCGATTTATGAAAGTACATGCAAAACGAGTCTGTAAGGATCGTACCGTCCTGTATTTTCTGCCATGAGGGCGCTGATGGGTCATGGGCAAAACATTAACATTTTTCAAATGTTTGCTGTCGTGTGTATGTATACTCACATGGAACCTGCAGTGCACGACGGAGGCCGGGTCGGCTGCGGCGGTGGGCGTGCTCACGACGAACACGCGCCCCTCGCGCGACACGCGCCCGCACTGCGACCACATGCGGTTGGCGCACCACGGCAGGACCTCACTACCTTCTGTGGACCAAGTCATATAGGGTTAGGTAATGTCTTATTTTATGGGCCAGACAACGATGCGGCAGATCAAGGTGAAGATGGCGAAACGAGCTCGACTCCTACCGAAAAAACTGGCCCTAACTAGCAAAGGACAGAGTTGTATGAAAGAGGGAGGGGGAGGCCTCCACTTCCTTCTGTGAACAAATTTATATAGGGTTACATGAAGGCCGTCTGTAGGGATGCCGCGTATACCTCGTAGTGTATGTCAGTCACCTGTGCAAGTTTTAGTGTCGGCCTTCCAGCGGCCGAGGTGCAGCGCGGCGCGGTGCGGCACGTCGCAGTACGAGGCGCTCACCAGCTGGCTCACGTAGCGCGCGAACAGGCCCGCCCACACGAAGGCCGTCTGTTGGGATGCCGCGTATACCTCGTAGTGTATGTCAGTCACCTGTGCAAGTGTTAGTGTCGGCCTTCCAGCGGCCGAGGTGCAGCGCGGCGCGGTGCGGCACGTCGCAGTACGAGGCGCTCACCAGCTGGCTCACGTAGCGCGCGAACAGGCCCGCCCACACGAAGGCCGTCTGTTGGGATGCCGCGTATACCTCGTAGTGTATGTCAGTCACCTGTGCAAGTGTTAGTGTCGGCCTTCCAGCGGCCGAGGTGCAGCGCGGCGCGGTGCGGCACGTCGCAGTACGAGGCGCTCACCAGCTGGCTCACGTAGCGCGCGAACAGGCCCGCCCACACGAAGGCCGTCTGTTGGGATGCCGCGTATACCTCGTAGTGTATGTCAGTCACCTGTGCAAGTGTTAGTGTCGGCCTTCCAGCGGCCGAGGTGCAGCGCGGCGCGGTGCGGCACGTCGCAGTACGAGGCGCTCACCAGCTGGCTCACGTAGCGCGCGAACAGGCCCGCCCACACGAAGGCCGTCTGTTGGGATGCCGCGTATACCTCGTAGTGTATGTCAGTCACCTGTGCAAGTGTTAGTGTCGGCCTTCCAGCGGCCGAGGTGCAGCGCGGCGCGGTGCGGCACGTCGCAGTACGAGGCGCTCACCAGCTGGCTCACGTAGCGCGCGAACAGGCCCGCCCACACGAAGGCCGTCTGTTGGGATGCCGCGTATACCTCGTAGTGTATGTCAGTCACCTGTGCAAGTGTTAGTGTCGGCCTTCCAGCGGCCGAGGTGCAGCGCGGCGCGGTGCGGCACGTCGCAGTACGAGGCGCTCACCAGCTGGCTCACGTAGCGCGCGAACAGGCCCGCCCACACGAAGGCCGTCTGTTGGGATGCCGCGTATACCTCGTAGTGTATGTCAGTCACCTGTGCAAGTGTTAGTGTCGGCCTTCCAGCGGCCGAGGTGCAGCGCGGCGCGGTGCGGCACGTCGCAGTACGAGGCGCTCACCAGCTGGCTCACGTAGCGCGCGAACAGGCCCGCCCACACGAAGGCCGTCTGTTGGGATGCCGCGTATACCTCGTAGTGTATGTCAGTCACCTGTGCAAGTGTTAGTGTCGGCCTTCCAGCGGCCGAGGTGCAGCGCGGCGCGGTGCGGCACGTCGCAGTACGAGGCGCTCACCAGCTGGCTCACGTAGCGCGCGAACAGGCCCGCCCACACGAAGGCCGTCTGTTGGGATGCCGCGTATACCTCGTAGTGTATGTCAGTCACCTGTGCAAGTGTTAGTGTCGGCCTTCCAGCGGCCGAGGTGCAGCGCGGCGCGGTGCGGCACGTCGCAGTACGAGGCGCTCACCAGCTGGCTCACGTAGCGCGCGAACAGGCCCGCCCACACGAAGGCCGTCTGTTGGGATGCCGCGTATACCTCGTAGTGTATGTCAGTCACCTGTGCAAGTGTTAGTGTCGGCCTTCCAGCGGCCGAGGTGCAGCGCGGCGCGGTGCGGCACGTCGCAGTACGAGGCGCTCACCAGCTGGCTCACGTAGCGCGCGAACAGGCCCGCCCACACGAAGGCCGTCTGTTGGGATGCCGCGTATACCTCGTAGTGTATGTCAGTCACCTGTGCAAGTGTTAGTGTCGGCCTTCCAGCGGCCGAGGTGCAGCGCGGCGCGGTGCGGCACGTCGCAGTACGAGGCGCTCACCAGCTGGCTCACGTAGCGCGCGAACAGGCCCGCCCACACGAAGGCCGTCTGTTGGGATGCCGCGTATACCTCGTAGTGTATGTCAGTCACCTGTGCAAGTGTTAGTGTCGGCCTTCCAGCGGCCGAGGTGCAGCGCGGCGCGGTGCGGCACGTCGCAGTACGAGGCGCTCACCAGCTGGCTCACGTAGCGCGCGAACAGGCCCGCCCACACGAAGGCCGTCTGTTGGGATGCCGCGTATACCTCGTAGTGTATGTCAGTCACCTGTGCAAGTGTTAGTGTCGGCCTTCCAGCGGCCGAGGTGCAGCGCGGCGCGGTGCGGCACGTCGCAGTACGAGGCGCTCACCAGCTGGCTCACGTAGCGCGCGAACAGGCCCGCCCACACGAAGGCCGTCTGTTGGGATGCCGCGTATACCTCGTAGTGTATGTCAGTCACCTGTGCAAGTGTTAGTGTCGGCCTTCCAGCGGCCGAGGTGCAGCGCGGCGCGGTGCGGCACGTCGCAGTACGAGGCGCTCACCAGCTGGCTCACGTAGCGCGCGAACAGGCCCGCCCACACGAAGGCCGTCTGTTGGGATGCCGCGTATACCTCGTAGTGTATGTCAGTCACCTGTGCAAGTGTTAGTGTCGGCCTTCCAGCGGCCGAGGTGCAGCGCGGCGCGGTGCGGCACGTCGCAGTACGAGGCGCTCACCAGCTGGCTCACGTAGCGCGCGAACAGGCCCGCCCACACGAAGGCCGTCTGTTGGGATGCCGCGTATACCTCGTAGTGTATGTCAGTCACCTGTGCAAGTGTTAGTGTCGGCCTTCCAGCGGCCGAGGTGCAGCGCGGCGCGGTGCGGCACGTCGCAGTACGAGGCGCTCACCAGCTGGCTCACGTAGCGCGCGAACAGGCCCGCCCACACGAAGGCCGTCTGTTGGGATGCCGCGTATACCTCGTAGTACAGATATGACTGGAAAGAACAACCGAATGTTACACTTGTGTTTCTGAGAAAAAACAGTTAATTTCACTCGTCTAAACGACGAGTGAAATTAACTGTGTTTCTTCGTGGGTGCAGAGAATCTACTTTAAAATAACGATTTGCGCTATCACTACATCACTATCTCTACTCCGCCGCGTCTGTCTGTCTGTTCGCGATAAACTCAAAAAAAAACTTGCACCGATTTTCACCAATGGATAAGGGTTATTCATGAGGAAGGTTTAGGTGTATAATTCATCCCAAAATTCCTATGGAAACGGGAAAAATGGGATATGCGCGTACGAAGTTTGGGCAAAAGCTGGTATTAACTAATATTAGAAAGACGGTAGTTGCTTATATGTTCGTGAAGGATTATTTCTTGAATTACTGATCTGTTTACTTTTCATGTCACATGAAACCATGCACGATTCCTGTAAAAGTCCCCAAACACACCTAATATCAAGTAGTAATAAAGTTATCCTCACCTGCGCAAAACAGCACGGTATAAAACTGGAATAGTAAGCGCCCACGACAGAGTTGAAGATGATCTTCTTCATCCTCACGTTGAAGTCTTGCCGCAGCGCCTCCACTTCATTGCGGATCTGTGCCGCGTCATGAGTGCAGCAGTGGAGAGGAGGGTCGCCGTTGTTCAGCTCCAGGAACGGGCTGGCGTGGAAGCCGAACAGCAGGAAGTATATGACGGCGCTGGAAACAGAATATTCTACAAAATCGACAAGCTCTCTGTTTTTGCCGGAAAGACCGAGTGCGTATCGACTTTTTTAACAATTTTCCAGTCACGCTGTCTGTTTTTAACCGACTTCAAAAAAAGGAGGAGGTTCTCAATTTGGTTGCATGATTTTTTTTTGTATGTTTGTTACCTCATAACTCCGCCATTTATAAACCGATTTAAAAAATTCTTTTTTTATGTGAAAGGATATACTTTCCGATTGGTCCCATATAATTTTAATCAAAATCGGTTGAGTAGTTTGGTTTTTAAATCAAAATAGCTGGAAAAAATATGTCATCCAAATAAACGAAATTGCGTATTTTGCTTTCCTATGACTTTCCATTATGTTGTCAGGTGTGTGGGGACCACTAAAACGTGAAAAATAACAAACTTTTTATAACTTTAATTTCGGAAGTCGGTATTAAAATATGAAGAAAAACACCGACTTCCAAAATTAAAGTTATTTTATACTATGTAGTGTTTTTTTTATTTGGAAGTTGGTTGCATTTTTTTGAAAAAAATTTTTTCATTCTCGGGTTCTATAGGAAACGTGCAAGGCGTCTACTGTGTCATCTAGCGTTGCAAATTCCAATCTTTTATATACATAAATACCACCTTTCGTTCCTGCACGCTACCTTTTAGAGGAGCAGGATGTATATTCATTATAAAGTTAAAAAGTACTTACGGATAACACAAGTAGAATATTTTCACCAGAGGATACTTGAGTACTATAAAGTATGTGCACCAAGAGAGAGCACCAAGTACCACACCCAATATGAACATCCTGAAAAGGAATGGATTTTACATACACAATAAATTGTAAGTACCAAACATTTTTGCTACTTTCAACTGTAGGGTGAATTATTATTATTATTATTATGAAACAAGATTTTTTACAGGCTCAGTACCCCTTAAATATTGACGCGTAAAATATACCTATTTGCAAAATAATTTATTATCATTGATCATTTATCCCTAAATGCCAAGAACTACCGTGTTACCCAGTTAATGGGTTGTGGAGGTCTGGTAGGCAGCCGCTCCACGTAAAATACTGGTATTCAGCTGAATCCGTTTTGACTGGAAGGCGACCCCAATATAGTTGGGAAAAGGCTAGGTAGATGATGATGGTAGCACAGGCAGTTGGATTTTTCTTAAAGCCAACTCTCAACACTCAGACACAATTAACCGCCCACCGAGGTTCAGATTCTCTAAGTTTGTTCACGTCAAGTAGTGCTTATCACAATGCATTTCATATCTCACGTGCATTATTTAACAATAAATTAAAAACTTAATTCACTTGTTCCTTTTATACATAAGTCCAGTCACAATAAAAAGGGTATTGACTACATCTTTGTACCAACTGTTTTCATGGAAATATCAATCATAAATAATCTGCTTTTTCTAGGGTTCCGTACCCAAAGCGGGACCCTATTACTAAGACTCCACTGTCCGTATGTCTATCTGTCTGCTGCTGTATCTCATGAAACGTGATAGCTTGACAATTGATTTTTTTTTTAATACAAGAAACGTGTTTCTTTTCGGTTTATGGTACGGAAGCCTTCATGTGAAAGTCCGACTAGTACTTGGCCGGTTTTTTTGTTAACCAACACTTGTGTCTTGTGACCCACCGCTGGGCAAAGGCCTCACCTTTCTTTTCCAAATCTCTCTGTCTTGTGCGATCTCTGGCCACGTTTGGCCATAAACATCATGCGAATGAATACTCTATAGAACAATAATATTTTCTTACCTAGCCGCGATAGTGGCGTGTGGCATAAGTTTGGGCGCCAGTAACCCCCTGAGAACAAACAGGCTGACGCTGAGCAGCAGTTTGCGGAATATTATTGTCACTATAAACGCCACCAAGTGTGGGTCAATCAAGTAGAAGTTCTGAAAAAAAAGAAATGCAGTTTTTTTAGGGCAGGTCTTGGTACATAAATTATCTTAATTTATTTAAGTTTGGTGCAGACGTCTTTTTCTTCTATATATATATATATATATATCTCCACAATGGGAACAAACCTCGAAAAAAAAATAACCGTTCAGTACATTTTGTCGACTTATGCGCGCACATGCATGGGCCAGTCGATTATTTTTCGCGATTTCAGTGTTGGTTCCATAGTAAAAATTGTTCATAATTATAAACACAATAACCACAATAATAATATTATAATATATAGTTTTCAAGAAATATTTAAAAATGTAAGAAAAAAGTTAAAAAAAAATGAATAAACGGAATAATAATATATTGGGACAACTCACACACGGTCATCTGATCCCAAACTAGGCAGAGCCTGTGCTATGGCAACCAAACAACTGATAAACATACTTATATATTTCTAAATACATACATATTATAGCCAAATTACACACAGACACAGAAAAAATGATCATGCTCATCACACAAAGATTTGTCCTGGGTGGGGATCGAACCCACAACCTCCGGTTTAGCAGTCAGGGTCACTAACATCTCTTGCGGGTCGTCTAAGCTCAGCCGCGTAGCTGTTAGAAAGATAAGACAGTTAACAGATGTAGAAACCGCACGTTTGGTCTACTTTAGTTACTTTCACAGCATTATGTCGTACGGTATTTTCCTGTGGGGTCGGGCTGCTGACATTGAATCCATATTTATTTTACAAAAGAGAGCTGTCAGAGCCCTTTATAATCTGCGTCGCCGTGATTCTCTTAGGGAACTTTTTAAAAAGATTAATATTATGACAGTCCCTTGCCAATTCATTTATGAAAATATTATGACAAAATTTTAATACTAGAAATAAAGACAAATTATATCAAGCATTTTTTAGATTAGCTAAAGTCCACACTTCTTTCATGGGGTATTGTGTTAAATGTTACAATAAAATACCTTCTGACATATTAGAACTAAATGAAGGAAAATTTATAACTTATGTTAAAAATACACTGTAAACAAGCATAATATTACAAATTAGAAGATTACATTCAGGATAAGAATGCTTGGAAACAAGCTGGTCCTGCTCCATAGGACAATCCAAGGTGTCGACAAAATCAAACTGGTTGATTTATGTATTAACTTTATAGATATACTGTTTCTTTTTTGTGTTTTTATTTTTCTGTTGACTAACACACTGTTTAACTAATGGTTCCAATATTTGTAAAAATGTGAGTACCATTTACCCAAATTTCTTTAGAACATGAATAAGTTTACCTCTGCTGGTAATATTTTGTTCCTATAAGTAGCACACTCTGGGTGCATCGTCCTCACATAATATTAAATTAATTAAATATTAAAAAAATCAATATTTGAAGAGTAACTATGGAGTTTCTTGTCCATTCTTCTCCATAAGAATCTACCTTTCCGAATGGACAGTAGAGTCACTTTATTAATGTAATATTATTATTTTATTGAACTGTAAATGATGACGTTCAAAAGTGCCGTTTAATGGCCTAATTGAAATAAACGTTTTGATTTTGACTTTAACCACTCGACCAACATGCCAGTCAAAAAAAGTCAAAAACCACTTCTCAGATATTGCCTTTATTCTTTTTCACGTTGTATTAGTCACCTCTTTTCTGGCTATACAGCACATATCACAGAACTCTAGCATCATTTCTTTGGTTTTCGTCTACCTTTATACATTCACACTCAAATTTTCCCGACAACATGTTCCTCATTCCTCTGCATCACATGATCATTCCAGGGCAACCAATATTTTCAATGATTTTGATGATGATGTTTCAATAGTATTGAATAATTTAAACCTGCAATAGTCATTCCTCAACTGAAAATTATAGAACAGTAACTTTGAAATCAATATTTAAAATCCCATTAATAAAATGGTTTACTTTTATTTACATAAATATTAACAACTGTTTTAATAAATACTTAACTAACTAAATACACTAGAAATAAAAATAAAAACTCCTAACTAAATTAACCCTAAAATATGGCATCAAAAATTCATCTGCATCGCTGTCGACTGGAAGTGTGCTGTAGACTGGCTGCATTGCCATGTTGTATGGCAATGCTTATTCTTTGAACAAGGTAAAAGTCAGCTATTAATAAAATTGATAGCAATATAGGACATTCTGTTTAAATCTACCCAGCCATGGCTTGACCTTGAGATTCTTATCAAAATATCAATAGAGCCTTAAATGGTTTGTTGTTCATTTTATCTCATCACCTAATCTATCAGTGAGTCATAAGGAATGAATCAAGAGTTACTTAACACAGTAATCAAAGAGATGTGTTATTACAGAAACAGTAAATAAGATACCTTTTTAATCAAAACTGTAAACAATAGTTAGGTAAACATGTTTTCAACTGTTTTGTGACAAAAACCATATATTTTCAAATATTTCAGTAATTATATTTCCTATGTAGCAATTTAAGTTTAAAAAGATTTACAAAATCATATCCTCTTGACAATCTGATTAATAACTTCACTACATATTATAAAACAAATTAGTCCCTCGCCGCATCTCTCTGTTCACAATAAGCTCAAAAACTACTGAACAGATCTTCATGCGGTTTTCTCCAATGGATGGGGTTATTCATGAGGAAGGTTTAGGTGTATAACTCGTCCCAAAATTCTTAGGAACTGGGAATATGGGATATTAGCGTACAAAGTCACGGGCAAAATCTAGTTTTACATAAAATAACATGATACTCATCATAGGTAGTTTCCTGTCACAAAAACACAAGTTATATTTTAAAGTAAATCTGAACTTTATTTACCTTAATACTGTTAAGGTGGCTAATCACCAATTTAGATACCCAGTACCTTACTATAAGCAAATTAAATAATTATTATTAACAAACTACCTAACTCCAAGTAATAAGGAAGACCATCAAAGAGGAAAAATATACTATTATTATTAACTCACAAGACCTGTTAGTATTTTATTATTGGTTTGTATAAAATTTTCATAAATAAAAAATTATAAGTCACTCTAAAAGAAACCAAGGAAGACAGCTTATCAGATAGGAAGATGAAATTAACAGACAGAAGGTCTAAACTAGAGGAGACTTACATGTAGCAGACGAGATTGGAAGCATTAGGAATGATTCCTGAGTATAAAAATATAATTCTATTAGCAGCGCCCCACAGTATTACCCGCTGTTTAAAAGTAGCCTATGTGTTAATACAGGGTGTCAGCTTCCTGCATACCAAATTTTATCAAAATTGGTGCAGCCGTTTGCGCGTGAACAAACATACACACACACACTCATAAACTTTCGCCTTTATAATATTAGTGTGATTTAGACAGTCAGTTAGATTATTGAAAAATATTGGACACATATTTTTGTTTTATCAAATCAATCAAGATAAAACACATCAAAGGAAACCCCCACTGGCTTGTGAAGTCACTTTCCGGTAAAAAGGGTACCGAAATTTGCAGTCACACGAGTTTTCAATGCACTGAAAAAAATATGTGGCCAATAGTTTGTGAAAAACTATCTGATGGACTTATTAGATTTTGTTAGTCATCTATTTAGTTTTGGAATAAATGGCTTATTATTATCATAATTAACAAGAACTGAACTTACCATAGCCTGGTTTGTGTATGAATGTGGCAACCACCAGGCGGTCCTGTACAGATTCAAGAACTGCAGTCCAGTGGCCACCAGAGTAAAAACAAATGTCATGGCTTCAAAGAGAAGAGTTCCGTCCTGTGGTATGTAGGGGAATGGTATGTGCTTAGGGGCTACTGGCCCTTCCGCTAGCTTTATGTCTGTGAGACCAACATTTGATAGGGTAGTGGGCGGGGTACGTGCAGGACGTCCCACCCGCTTTCCATTACCATTCATTTCTTCATCTGGAACTGGGAATGATCCCTGAAATTTCAAGGTGATATTAGAAATACTACACAATTGTGTTAATTACCTTTACTATTCATAAAATTCATATTATTTAATTACCAAGAAGTTTATTGCAGTTTTCAAAAAAGATTAAAGTTACCATTTAAATGATTTATTAAAACAAATTGTAGCAATACACCAGGTACCATTTTCAGCATATTAATTTCTTATTTTTATTATTACGAAAGCTCACAAAAGTAATTAATTCAACACGACGTGGTGTTTTTCAGATGGAGACTACAATGTTACCTTCTTATTTACACCAGAAGCCTTTTTGGATCCCGGCGGCATCATTTTACAGGCTAGAGGCGGCAGGGGCCGCTTAACAAGCGGATCTTTAATAATTTTTCGCCGCCTAGAGACGGCTGTTGAAGAAGTATTGCTAACTTGGGAGTTCGCCCAGCGTCTCGCCAGGAGTATGGTCAGGCAGCCAACGACTGCTGGTAAGAAGAACACGACAAAAGGGCCACTTTCATTTTCCGTACAACTCATCACTCACATGTTAAAATGTTTTATAAATTGTCACAATATTGTTTTATTTCAATTATTTTCGATCAACAACACACTGTACGACCGACGAATCCAACCACAGAGTACTTTAATCCAACAGATGTCATGTCATAGTGTTTTTTTTTTGTCATCGTTTTTCTGACCGAAGTGGTATTGTCATTCAGCCAAGTTTGGGTCAAGCAAGAGTTGCTAGCTATGGTTGGTAGGTTGGTTTTTCGCTGACTCCAGGCACTCGTGCTAATTTTGTAATCCATCATCGACCACATTATCTGAGATATCAAGTGAGAAATTGATCAAACGTGGACCCAAAACCAAAAAATATACAATTTATAAAAATCTATCACAAAGATCGTCCTTCAAAGCAAAAAGGCGAGAACTACGGATTTTTTTTTTCCCAAAATTTTCTTTCATAAACCTTATTTCTCTTGACAATTATAACAAACACAACAAAAAAAGAATTAGCGAAATTGGTCCAGCCGTTCACGTGTGATGCCGTGACCAAGGGAAATAGGGATTCATTTTTATATAATATATAAAAATGAATCCCTATTTATAGATAGATAAAAAAATCCATCACAGAGATCGTCCTTCAAGCAAAAAGGCGAGAACTCCCATTTTGCAATTTTGCTTGAATTTGACATTTGTTTTATCTGTATTTTGAGTATTTTTGACGTGTATCTGTTTATGTTCTGTGAGTTTTGACGCAACCAATCGATTTGCTTTGCCAAATTCCAATATTCTTTCTCAATGTGAGTGAGTGATGTGGTGCCGGCTTTTGCTTACATCCATAATAATGTAAAATGTTGCATGAATTATACAAAACATCCATAAAATCTTTGCAATTATGTCTTTTGCAATACTTTTCTCGTTCGTTTTAACATTTTATGTCGTCATATGGTTCTTTGACTCTTTTTTCAAGGTATTAATTTTTTAAACGGTTACTGAATTATTGTATGTTATTGAGTTCATTGATAAATGATTTCTTTATTCCAGAGTTGTATGCACTATCCGTATTATGCATTCTTGGAAGGGACCGGACTAAAAATAGGAATACTAAACTTCACATGGACAACAACTGCTTTCAACAGGTTTCTATACAGATGGAGTAAAAACTTGAGTCGTGTTCTTCGAAAATGGTTTACATGCGGCTACATATTCACGATATGGATATTCCTACCTTTCGCACTATGGACTCTTCTAACTTTCATATTCGAACATTTTAATGAGACCATTCAGATCAGCAACAACGTACCTGAAGTCAGGGCCATGCTACCTGGTGTAAACATTCCGGCCTCAGATTTCTGGGTATATTTCATAGCCATAGCATTCAGCACTGTTTTCCATGAATTGGGCCATGCATTAGCGGCAGCTCAAGAAGATGTGCAACTGATATCTGTAGGTGTATATGTGTTGACTATAATACCAGTAGCATTTGTGCAGATGAATTCTGATCAATTAAATAGTTTAACTGTCACTAAGAAATTGAGAATATTTTGTGCAGGGATCTGGCACAATGTTGCCACTGCATTTGTTGCCCTACTATTATTCTTTTCAGCTCCTATTTTATTTAATATAGCCTATGAAACTGGGATTGGTGTTAAAATAATAGATTTCACAGCAGACTCTCCACTGAAAGATGTCAGAGGGTTAGAGAAAGGGGATATAGTTACAGGAATAACAAGCTGTAATGTCAAAACTTCAAATGATTGGAACTACTGCCTCCATATGGCTCATGATCGGTTTGGAATTTGTACCAGTGCAGAATATGTTGCTCAAAATGATGAAATCATGATGGAAACTATAAAAGAGAATGACGTAGTTGAATGTTGCCGTAAAGATGACTTGTACAGTTTTTGTTTTGAATACATGGAGCCTAAAGTGGTTGCAGACTCAGTACTACCTGGCCAATTCTCCTGTTTAAAACCGAGAGATATGGTCAAAGAAAAGTTCACAAAGTGCACAGAACCTGGTGGGTACTCTTGTCCTACAGGAATGCACTGCTTGAAGCCTTCATTGAACAATCACACACATTTGATAATCATCGAAAGAAAGGATAAAAATGCTGTTTTATATTTAGGTTTGCCATATGATTTACACAAGACAGTGTTTATTGACCAGTATTTCCCGAGACTGGGACTGTTCTCATTCTTTTCACCCTCACAGTTTGAGAAACTGTTGAGGTACATATTCATGTTTTCAATGGGCCTTGGGTTTTTGAATGTGATGCCATGTTATGGTGTGGATGGTCATCATATAACCAGGAGTTTGATACAAATATTGGCAAAGCGCCTAAATAAAAATGGTGATTTTGTGACATTTTTTACAGTATTTACTTTAGTAGTCGGGACAGGGGTTACAGTGCCTATCGTGATTTATTTGTTCTACCAAGCAATCTATACAGCTGTATAGCTCTTGTATCATTTTATTTTTTAAAGCTCATTAGTTCTTTGGCAATGTAAAGTCCGATAATCCCTGTGTATGTTTAAGTACATTAGGGAAAAAATGTACATGAAAATGGCCAGACATACACATAATTTTTTTTATGACAAGTTGTAACTATATAGGCCAGTTTCTGAATTGAGTATTTTGAGTTAAGAGTGTGTCAGCCCCTGTAGAGTTCCAATCAAATTCTTCATTCAGACATTGGGAGTAGGTGTGTAGTTGGGATGCCAGGTAAAAAAAAGCTGGAATCAGCATACTGGCCCTAAGTGTATGAAGGTGTAAGAAGGTTAATATGGCTAACAATAGATGGACGCCTGGCTATCCTTCCTTTAGTGGTAGTCATACTGATTTGACGACAGCAAAAATTGTATCTATGTTATTTCCTGTTTTTGTACATAGCTAAATTACTTAAGTCTACACTAAAAATAATATAAACAGAAAAAAGATTTATTTGTTTTTTTTTTTAATTACAAATGTCACCTAAAGTAGCAAAATTTATTGCTTGTGTATGAGGGTAACGTCTTAACTATTCTGTTCAAGTGTTCAAAGTCACAATGACTGCTTTTTGTTCTAATTATTCAATAAAAACCTGGGTGGAATAGAATACTGGTAGTGGATTTTGGTATCATGATATTAATCCTTATGCATTTAAATGGTTTGATGATTAGGTTGAGTATTGAATTATTAAAATCGGACCAGTCTTTTTAAAGTTTCGATAATTAAGTACGAATAATGTTACGGTTTGAGCGGACTGCCCTGTGTTTAGTATATTTATAAGTAATTAAAACATTTACATACGTTTTTGTAAACTAATAAAAAATTGGAGGGGTGTTAATTTTATGTAGATAGGTAGTTAATAAAAAAATAATGATTAAAATTCAGAAACTACTTTTCAAAACAGGTAGACAATTTATGAATAACTAAACTAAAAGGACTAATTACACTCATGAATTATTATCTTTTTTTATTTATTTACTTAGGATATCCAACAAAGAATATACACAATACACACATAAATGACAAATTACAATTAATATTGAGTAGGTGTACCTACTCCTTCACACTACTACAGGAGACCACAGCATGCGCAGTTAAAAACTAAGCTAACAAAGTTTAATTATTTAAAAAGGAATAAAATATTTAGAATTTCAGTCACTTCCAGCAAGACATGAATTCTTAAAAAAAAAATATCTTAATTAATCATGATCATAATTTTTTCATTAACACCCCCTTCAATCCCTCTAATGGGTAGTGCTATTGGAGAGGTGTTTAAGTTAGTAAAAGAAAGTACGTTTATCCGCGCGGACGAAGTCGCGGGCGAAATGCTAGTAGAATCATAAAATAATTATTTAGTTTTTATTTAGTCAAAATGTTTTAGTTTTAAACAAAATACTGAATAAAAGTTTTGTATATACAATAAAAACCTTTTATTTTCAATAACATTGCTTTCCTAATTTTAACAGGTAACAAGATGGACAATTATTAGACATATGAATAATGTATATGTCGCAGCCAAATAGCTTCAGGCGTTTAATTGGCTTAAGTAGGGTGGTATTGTATTAATTATAATGATTTTTATTTTTGGACATAAGTGACTATCAAAACAATATTATATCACAATCTACACTAATACTAAGTTATCACAAAACTGTTCCAAATTAACTTGATCTAGCTATAGGTACAGGTAGAATCAAACTTAATGGTGGCTTGGACCACTCCACAATCGCATAGCAGTGGCTATTAATTCATGTGACAGCAGCAACTGCGCACCATAAAAGCAAACTGCACAGACATCATCAAGTTTGAATCCATACCCATCTTTCCTCAACTTTTACTCAAAGACAAAGACTTTCTCAAATCTCTCAATGATTTCTGTCCATGATGGAGCATGGCTTTGATTGCGGTTTCATCAGTGTGATGCATATTGTTTCTGAAGTCTGCTCTGGCCCATTCCCTTAGATCGGCTTTTGTGGTTTCATCTTGGACTTGTTTCAAGGTCCGAAAGATCTCCTTATAGAGCTTTATTACCTCTTGACGCAGGAGGAACTGGAAATAGAGAAAGATGAAGAGTTAGATGCCAGATTCACATGAACACGGGTGTAGTTTAGTAACTTGACGTGAATTAGTTGAAAGGGAGGAAGTAATGAGATCTTTGGTAAATGACAAGAAATCAGACGTTTATTTATATTCTACTAATTGTTTGTGTTTCTTTCATTTAAAACGTAATAAGTACCTGTTTTAAACTCAAAGTAGTCTTCGGTAGCTTGGAAGACATTCTTTCGGTGATTGTAATAAACTAGTTTAATATTTAGAACATAGGTACTCTAATTTAAGTTATAACTTAATCTCACATCATCTTCATTATTAGCTTATTTTTCGAAAATTTGTTTTGTTGCATAAAAATAACATAGCCTAACCTAAAACTCCTCTCAGCTGATTTTGGCAGCAGATAGAAATTGTCATTTTTAATTTGACAGTTGCCATGTTTGCAAAGTTAGTTGCAAACGCCCCATACCGTAAAGTTTGCTTTCACATGAATTTCTACATTCACACTTTTTTATTTCAAAATAGGGGTTTTTTTTTACAACAAGATTATTTTCAACAATTTTTCCAGACAGATGCTGTCTGACGCTGGTCTTTCAAAGAACCAGGAGCAAAAGTTTTCATTTTTACCTGACCATGCCATAACATGAAAAATGTGTAGGTTTCACTTGGCGCCAACTTGGAATTTGATTTCAAGCACATATTCGTTAATGCAGGTTTATCACTTTCACGTTAACTTGGTGTAAAAGCAAGCTGTGGCCTCCGGTAATAGAAGGAGTGCCCTAAGCTAAATCATTGTCTTCAAATATTTGTAATTTCAGCGAAAGTAGGTACCTACCTACATATTTTGTTGTACAAATAATTAAAATCGTGAAAATGACACCTACCCATGGCAAAAAAGGCACTGATTTAAAGCGGCAGTTGAATATAGTAGAATAGGTAGATATGTTAAAATTACAAAAATATGTAGGTTTAACAAGTTCAACAGTAAAAACTGAGCAGTAAACCGAATAGAAATGATAAGATTGAGCAGTATTATGACTGAATGGGCAGTTAAAAAAACGGAATTAGTCGGTAAGAAACCTCCTTCTAAACAGTTTAAAAAAATGAGGTGGTGTATCCCTTGTTTGTTTTCGCATAAAATTAAAAAGCTCACCCCGCTCTGACTTCATGATATAAAAATAGAAATCGGCCTGTCACACATGATGGTCTATCAAACCGCGCTCGCTTCGCTCGCAATTTATATAGGTAACAGTCTTTCGCTTCCGTCCCCAAGTCGCCGGAGCTCCGCCAGCCTTCTGCCTACGCTCCGGTTTCCCCGATTCGGGGTGTGAAAAAGTAGGATTAAAATCAGTAGATAGATATACGCTGCGGTGAGCGTCACCTATGCAACTTTTGAATCAAAGTGATGTTCGGGTGTTTACCGCTCACCGTAAACTGCCCAAACTATTTATCTAACTGCCCATTCCATCACTTCACTGGCCATTCAAAAATACTTAATTCCAGAAAATTTAATATCTGCCCATTATTTTTTTTAACTGATTATAATACCATCCCTCATGTTAAAATAACAACTTTAAAAATTATAAAAAATACCCGTGTTTTCGTTGGCGCCATCTTGGATTTTATTTGTGAGTATTTATATTTGGGTGTAAAGAACTGTATTTAATTTTCTCTTATAATAATAATAATAATGACGCCCTGGATAGGAGGGTACGCTCACTGCTTACCGCAAATCGGATGCATCACCCACGGTCATCGGTGATGAGGCTCTATATCCCGCGGAAGTGCGGGGGTCGTGGCTTCCTCAATGCTAAGACCGTGCACAACCGCGAGATATGCAGCCTTAGGGAGTTCTTCCTAGAGGCCGACGTGGGTATGCATCGGGATGTGGTAGCAGTGGACAAAGGCCTTACTGCGCTCTCCTTGGCTAACGAGAACTGGCGCAAACCTGTGGTATTAGATACTAATGACCGCAGGGAGGTATGGCAGAGCAAGGAGCTTCACGGACGCTTTTACCGGGTCCTACATGGACCTGATGTAGACTTTTTAGCGTCCGTAGCCTGGCTGCGTTTTGGTGACCTCTTCGGGGAAACCGAAGGTTTTGTCTGTGCGATTATGGACGAAGTTATGATGACGAACAACTACCGGAAATACATTGTGAAGGACGGTACGGTTGACATATGTCGGGCATGTCACCGGCCCGGAGAATCCATCCGCCACATTATTTCCGGTTGTTCTAGTCTGGCTAACGGAGACTATTTGCACAGACACAACCTTGTAGCCAGGATTATCCACCAGCAACTTGCTCTTAAATACAATCTTGTGGAATCGGAAGTACCGTACTATAGGTATGTGCCCGACCCAGTTCTCGAAAATGGCAATTGCACGTTGTATTGAGATCGGTCTATCATCACTGACAGGACTATTGTTGCCAATAAGCCTGACATAGTGGTGATAGATCGACTAGAGCGTCGCGCAATGATTGTTGATATAGCAGTCCCTCATGACGAGAACCTCGTGAAGACTGAGAAAGATAAACAAACGAAGTATCTTGACTTGGCTCGCGAGGTTGTCGACATGTGGGATGTGAACACAGCAGTCATTGTGCCGATAGTCGTGACGGCCAATGGCATAATTGCCAAGAGCCTCGACCAACATCTAAAGAGGCTCTCGTTGGGCAGCTGGATCAGGGGCTTGATCCAGAAAGCAGTACTCCTGGACACGGCGCGCATAGTGAGGAGGTTCCTCTCTCAGGGGCCCTGACCACCGGTACCTTGAACCCTGTTCCCGATACCGGTGGGCTACTATTTTTTATATTTATAAATGTTTTTTTTTTAATTATACAGAAATATTAAAAAATTTAACTAATATGTAATATACAATAAATAAATGGAATTATAATAAAACATTTATTTCAGAATCAAGTTCCATAATTTGTTATATAGTACCAGTATAAAATGACTTATATCTAGTGTTAATAAATTAACTAATCTAACGGGTAATTTTATCAATTTTAAACTAAGTACACCCGCTAGAGACTCTCCCATCCCAATCTACTTCACTGCATGGAACATCTTCTTATGAACTTTAAAATATTTTAGGCCCTTAACCGATCTATCCTCTCTACCACCGATCATACAGTTTATGGTCGCTGCTCTCTGTCTACCCCGCAATGAAAACAAAATATTATAGTACCTAATTGTACTTAGGTACAGTCAACAAAGCTATTTGGTATGCAAGCAGCTAACTTGCAACTACTTTTAAACAATGTTGTGAGTGTGCTGAAAAGACAGTTATTGTACATCACTCTCGTAAGTATGTCATAAGCTTAAAACGTTATAATGCACACATCAGAAATAAATATTGGCAGTGTAGTGGAAAAAAATATATTTTTGCCTGTATACCAAATAGCTTTATTGACTGTAGGTAGGTACATATTATGTGTCTTCATCATAAAGTACATTACATTATCATTACAAAGTTTTTTTTTTGGAATGCTTAAATTACAATGTAATGCTTCGGGGCATGAGGAGCATCCTAAGTCTCTGAGTTAAATCGGAGCAGACGGACGGCCTTGGGTAAATTTCTAAAAGGGTTCCTTGTCGTTCTACAAGGTACCCTAAAAACATCACGTTTCTTGTATGTTATTTCCTCTTTAATCTTTCATTTGATTTTACAGTGGCAATAAATTCTGTTCAGAAAAAAAGTTCAACTGTCAGCCTATTACGGTTCATGAGATACCGCCCGCTGACAGACAGGCGGATGGTCGGATGAACAGAGTAATATTTCCGTGAGTTACCCCTTGGGTACGCATTTTCACAAATATGTTGAAAAACATCGTCATTTTAAATTAAAAATTTAAAGCATTATTAATATTACGGTACTAGTGAGATTAAGTACATGGGCACCTTTGAAACATCAGAAGCTAGGTGCATTTCATCTTGTTTGTATGGTTTGACACCTCACTCATGTTCCTACGTGAAGAGAACTGTCATTCAGCAGCGAAGCCCCGGGCGGCAGAATTTTGTGAGGCCCCGGTTGGCAGAATTGCGAGGCCCCGGATGGCAGACCCTTGCATTTCATATTCTTTGAAATTTATATGAATCGAAAGAAAGTATTTCAGACTATGTTTGCGCAAACATAGCCTGAAATACTTTCTTTCGTCTTTACTAAAATCTAATACTATCTTACTAATATAATAAAGCTGAAAAAAAACGGGGTATGCGCGTATGAAATCGCGGGCAAAAGTAGGTTTAAAATAAAAAATTGCAAAGCTGAAAATCGATCTTGTGTCATCGCTCATCGTATTCCTCAATTACGATGCCACCATATTACTTGATATTAATCATTTAGTTACTTTGAAATTAATTTTATTTTATTGCTTAACATATAAAATGTTGCGAATGCGAGGTATTTTAATACGGGTTGCGCGAGGCCCCCGCAAGAGCGAGGGCCTGGGCGGTTGCCCTGCTCGCCAACCTCTAAGGCAGGCCGCCACTGCTGTCATTAAATCTTATTTATATGGATTGACAGCTCACTTCATGATCACTTCGCCTAAGCACTGTATTTATGAAACGGTGGCCTAAGCTTACATGGTGAGATGTTTGTAGAATCGCACGTCAGCAGAAGGGTTTAGCAGCAGCAACATATAAGAGAAACTAACTAGGTACTCAAAGAAAACCAGTAAACCGGGTAAACGTAAGTAAGAAGTATAAAATATGTACCTAGGCACAGTACAATCCGCATAATATAATGACATTGAAGGGAAGTGACATACATAAGTCAAACTAAGCGGACTACATAACAAGGCATACTTAGTCTTGGAAAATAATCAACTGCCTATGTTTTTTAGGTATTTAGTGTATTTGTGAGAAACACTACAAATTGTTTGCCATCTAAAATGCCATCTTATGATGTCATTTTAGATGGCTCCATTCGAAGGAGTCAATTTTTTATTATTTTGATATTGTTTCCTTCCTATGTAGCAGTTATAGAACACCGCCCTTAAATATGACCACGGACTTCTGGAACACCCTGTATAAGAAGGGATGGTTAGTAGAAAATCAAATCTAGTCGATATAGGGTGCAAAAATTGGCTCTTGCTTTCTACACTCTCTAATTTCATGAATCAGTCAACAAAGTTACTTCTATTATGAAAAAAAAATCAAACCTATCCGAGGTGGGGTGCAAACATTTCTATTCCCCCTAAAAATGTGAATCCTTTGTATATTGCATTATTTTCCGACATTTTTTTTTGTTTTTGGACGACGACCACTCACACTTCAGCACACTAAGGTTACTGCTTAATAGTGCTTCACCGGACTAAAATTTTCCGAAATTATCCCATTAGTAGGGGCCGAAGGCTTCCGGGGAGCGACCCGGCCCCTTCCAGCCCAGTCCGACCATGGACATTGACAGGGTCTGCACCAAGCGCTGCCTTAGAGTGAATGCAGCTTTATTGAGATCATAGCATCAAGGAACATGAAACAAAAATCGACGCGTTAAAAAAGTTTTGTTGTTAAGTAATTAATTGGTTTTTTGTTCAATCATATTTTGCGATATTTTATTTTGCACTCTTCAAGCGTACCTAGGTTAGGGGCCAGGAAAAAAACCCTAGATACGCCACTGGAGATGACGACTAACAGAGAAGTATAGAAGAAGAAAGTAATTGTAATAAGGACAAGAAAAGTTCGGTTGAAAATTTAATTTGTTGCAGGTATATTTTTTTTTACTTCTCGAATGACCAAATAAACTGAAATGAGGAACAATCACCAAGATTTTCAGCTATGCATCCAATCTATGTACCCAAGTTATTTAATTTCTTGGGGTATCCCTAATGATAGCCCGCGAAATTCAAATTTTCTTGTTTTTTTTTTAATTTGCAGGTCAGTGTCAAGTTGTAACTTGATCAAAATATGATCCGCGACAATAACAAGTATGTATTTATATAATTACTTGTGGCCCGCCCCAGCTTCGCACGGATGTATCTTCTTTTCAAAATTTTCTTTCATAAGAACGTTCTCCTGACAATAACAACCACAACAAAAAAAGAATTACCGAAATTGGTCCAGCAATTCACGCGTGACGAAATAGGGATTCATTTTTATATATTTAGATAAAAAAACACACACAGAAGAAAAATCAATACATCGCTCTAACTTGGATTTGAAGCATATTAGTTATATTTCCGAAATCTAATAAATATGCCTCAAATCTAAGTTGATAATGATGAGTGAATATTCTTATGTTTTTAATTATATAAATACATACATATGTACCTACTTGTTGTAGTCGCGGATCATATTTTGATCAAGTTAGAACCTGACACTGACCTGCAAATTGAAAAAAACACAAGAAAATTTGAATTTCGCGGGCTACCACTACACAATCACCAGTAACGTTCCTACTCTTACCTACTTCAAATATTTTTTGATAAAAACAGGGTAGCTATACATAAACAATATTTTATTTTGCAAAAACAAAATATCAATAACAACAATCACTTTTAACGTAGGGTGGCTAAAAGTTTCATTTTTTTTGGGATATGTCTCGTTTTGCAGCTGTTTAAGTAAAATTACCATCTTATTACTTTGTAATAACCTTTTAATAGAATGCCAATAGTTCTACATGTTGCAGGATATATTTTATTTTGCAGCCATTCATAAAACTACTATTTGGATAGGTACTTTTTTGTAAACCTTTTACAGAAGTATATTGAGCTCGCCATAAGTTTCTTGCCTGGACCAATTTACCACGAGCAATCGATACCAGTAGGTAATAAACCAGTAAATTTTCTGGAAATTGCTCATCAAAGCAAGTTTATTAAGAAACATAACAGTATCATTAACAAACGAAAGGGGTTGCTTTACACGAAGCTTGAAAGTGGACGAAAGTTAACCGCCCATGCGCTGTGTCCGGCCGTAAGCTCCGCCCTAGGTCCCACAGTTCGCGGGAAAACGAGCTTTTTTCTCGGCGCGCAACAAAGCCACCAATCATGGCAGCCCTCAGTCGCGCTGCGATCGCCGCGCGGAGCGCACGTTCTGTAACCCTCACGCTGCCACGCGCATAATATAATGTTTACGCGAACGCTAAAGTTGAACAAGAAAAACTTTAAAAAAAATCTGTAAATATTTCTCAAGTGTTATTCTTATCACCATTAAGTTTAGTGACTTTATATTTCTAAGATGGACAGTAAAACACCCGCCAATCCCTCGTCACCACCAAGGGCTCAAGTGAAGAAAGAAAATGAAGAAGAAATCAAGGTAAGGTTCAGTTAAATATTTTCGCCGACATTGACGCGGGTTTCCGTTGGAAAACCATCATCGTGTTACGGTTTCGTCTTATTGGCAAGCGGCCTGTTTCAGCCGCTCTCGTAATAGGAGACGACCGAATCGTATTTTTAAATTCGATATTTATTCATCTTGATCTACGAGGGGACCTCCACAAAGGTTCGAGACTCGGGGTTACGCCGAATAAATTATTCGGTGTTATATTTCGATATTAATTACATTTTGCGATACACAATAAAACGCGTGTAATATCACGTTTTCGAGGCCTTTTCCAGCCATTAAAGTGTGTAACGCGATATCCGAAGCGCGCTCGGATCGCTGTAACCAGAGTCGCTGGATGTTTTGATAATAGATATAGGCGGCGCTGCTGTGTTGGTGTGTACCGACTGGCAGCACGGTAGGTGTGTGCGTGCGGGGTAATTTTAGACGTTCCTTTGCTCAAAACGTAACTCGAGACCGTCCCAGGCCACAAGCCGACGCTTCAATTTATTGTTTTCATCTGTTTATCGTAATTGTGGACGTATGGAAGCGTCGCCTGTGCGCGTTATTGTCGCCGATGGTCTCCCGCCCCCGTGGATTCGCGCGCTTTTATTTTGGCGCCACGGAAATAGTTTGACATGTCAATAACCCCATTGGCGGTGTCCACGCGTCGGTGACGTCACAGGACACACGCGGTGACTTGTTACTAAAATTTGAGGTCGATTTAATTTATTGCATTAGTCGCCTCCCCGTCCTACTTACAAAGGTATATTTTCTGTATTTTTAGTTTTTATTACACAGATCAAAATAGTGGAGACTACATTTACGCATTATTTTTATGTCGTCTGAGTAGCGCAATACAAGAACTACTTACAATTCACAGTTTTACTAGTACTTTGTTGCGATATTACCAGAACATTACAACCAGTCGTAAATTAGATGAACACCAAATGATAGGTCTTGCAACATAAAATCATTGAACGGTAGCAATAAACTGAATATAACGATCTGATAAGTTGTAAGTGCCCTCAACCTGTTATTATGGAGCCATAAACAGTGAAATGCATTTCACTTGTGAATATGAATCAAGGTACATATTGTTAGCTGTTCAATTACCTTTCTCTTATCTTTATTTATGTACAATACAAAACAAAAACCCCTGCAGTCATTTTTGTTTTTTTTTTAACCATTTTGCAGATGTGTAACACGCTGATCATCAAAAAAAATGTTAGCAGATCTTATCGTGACAAAAAAGCCCTACAAGGCAACTCATAAGCTACAAAACACTTTCAATCGTAGAAGATTTGTTCCGTAATATTTCGAAGTCTGTAATGTCTAATATATAGGTGCCTAGGTATGCTGACGTCCGACCCTTATGGCATCAGTTCGATGTAGGATATTATAGGTAAATAAGTATTGTTTACCGCGTAAAACCAAGCATCGTTAATGCTTGGGTTTTTTTCTTTTTGGAATGCCAATTGCGTTACCGAAACTTGTTTTAAGAAACCGCACAACATCGCGGGAACAAAGCTCACACAGCTTTGTGCTCAGGCGGTGGCTACATTATAATAGTGTCAGTGGTGCTTAGAGGGTCCTCAAACCTTCAACAAAGTGCACATGGCACTTGGGGCACTCGTGCATGTGGGTCATGTTCTGGATAGGAGCATCGCATTCACATAGGGTATCTCAAAGGTCTTTGAAACTCAATTTTGCCAAGTTCTATTTTCAAAAAGAGTATAATTAAAATTCCTCGAAACCAGAAATTTTATCTAAAATTTTTAAATAAAGTTGGAATCGCCAATCAGGATTATATTTTTCATTGTTTTTAAAAATCCATTTCAAATGGTATCATGTCGTCCATATATCGTGATTTAAAACCTTTTATTCAAAACGCCACAGATATCGAATCCTGTTTTCTATCTAAATGCAAATGTTAAATGTAAAATGCATTGTTTTATTACATTATATCGTGCGTCGAACTGCAATCGCCCGTGTCATGTCAGAGTGTAATGGATGCGATGGAAAATTGACGGAAATGCCACCGTTAAAATGAAGGAAACACGCGATGAAGACAGACTGACATGCCACATAAGCTGGTTAACTTAAAACTTCCATGTACCTGAACCCACGATGATCTGTAAAATGCCTCTGATGTCGCTATAAATGTAGCCAAATATTGAGCCCAAATAGTACAGCTATGTGATGATTTTTGTGATCGTATAAAACTATAAGCCACACACTCATAGGTAGTCGGAGCAAACGATTTTAGAATCCTTTATGACTTAACACAGGTATCAGCTTTGTTCAATCTTATTTTACATCTTTTCCTGTTGATTTGACTCAAACTTTATCCGAC
Organism: Mamestra configurata; assembly: GCA_002192655.3. Lineage (NCBI taxonomy): Eukaryota > Metazoa > Arthropoda > Insecta > Lepidoptera > Noctuidae > Mamestra > Mamestra configurata. The sequence goes on from NDFZ01005452.1 coordinate 261,397, forward strand.
CAATGTGTAAATATCTTCCTGAACAGCTCCGTCTTCGTTTAAATACAGGAAGGTGCAGGTAGTTGTGTAATGTGTATGCTAGGCAGGAAAGGAGGAAGATAAAGAATAAGAGATGGGTTGAGTATCGTACCTCATTTGGCCAGATGACTTCTACGAGTAATCTGGTACAATGGGGCTGGGTTGGGTACTGTCCAAATTGTCCACTGTAATTCGACTTCAGACTCCAGGCTGGTGTAATGAAGTGTGAAGAGTCAGGATGTATGGTTATCCACTGTTTGTGTCTAATCCCCCCTCCGAATAGTTGGTAAAATACAAGAAGCTGTTACGACTAGCTTGCGGATAATAGTAGATACTTCTACAGGGATGGCAATTGTCCCGTTCCATGCGATTCACTATACAACGGTGGTCTCACACAGAAAGGGTGTTGCCAACATCTCTCACTTCAGCACTTTAGTGATACTTTGATAGATATCATAAAGCTTTGGGTAGCTTATTAATTAGTGTTTCACCCTTAGCAGTAAATTCGATCAGATGGGATCGTATTCCGTTTTTTTTTATTTAAAATTGTAATCTTTAATATGACTTTTATCGGTGAAGGAAAAAGACATGGTCATTTTGGTCATGGGCACTTATCTGAAATATGTTGCTGACAGGTCATCGCACAAGTCTCAAATGTGAATCATTTCTACAAAACAGATGGACCAATGTAATTGAAACCTTAAAATAACATTGTCTAAACGAAAATTAAACAAATTAATCATTAAATCCGACACGCAGTCCCGACATGATGCCCTAGAATCTTTTCCGCAAAACGCTTACGAAACGTCAGATCATAAATATTGCACTTGCAACAAATGCGCTTACGCACATTATTGGGCCAAGGTCGTGAGAGCAGGGTTTTATTTGACACCTTATTTCTTTGACTATAAGGTTTATAATGTAATAATCTGTTTATATTCTAACTAACATTGTCGGTGTCGCATCTTATTTATGTAGCGCGTGTGCATTTAGTAACGTATCGTTTAATATAGTAGTCATTTAGTCGGAGAGGTCAGTCGCAGCACGGTCAAGGAAGTGTTTTTGATGAGACATTTGTTCGATGCATAAAGACGATGACTGTAGGCCACCTATAAACCTAATTGAGGGTATCAACAGATTGCATTAATACAGTTGAAATGTGTGCAAAGCTGTTTTTACACGTGCTGTTCTTAATTTGATCACGTTTTGGGGTTTAGAAAATGTTTTGTCTTGACTTTTATTTAGACGCATAAGTTAGTACCTAATTACTTTTGACATAAATTGCATTGAATGAAAAGTTACTTAACTTATTATTTCATGAAGCACCGTACGTGAATCACACATTATTAAAAGGACTGTCCGCCTAAAATCCTAAGTCTTGGCTACCCATGCATTTTCATTTATTTAAGTAGGTACGTAAAAGTTTTTCTGGCAACAAAATTAATCTAAACTTACTTATTTCAATTAAATCCAAAATATTCTTTAAGTAGTAAGTACTTAGGTACTTTTCGTAACATTAAAAAAAAAGTAGGTAATAATTGGGAAAATATTGGGTTTTGCCCCTCGTTTAAAAATACTGAATTAGTCATAGCCAAAAATCCTCCTTTGAATCATCCAGCATTCTACGTTAGACGATTTTGGTCAAGGCCTTCCATCACGAATGATCATAAATGGTTTTTATAGGTCCTCAACATCCTCAAACATTAACCTACTCGTGTATGACGTCAACGGCGATAATATAATAATTACAAGAACATAAAGTAACGAACAAACATGGAAAGTCAACACGGGTGTGATGGTAGTGACACGCGATAGCTTGTTGTAACCGACACCGGGATGCGATGCCTCTGCATTGTACATCTTTCATAGAATAATGTGAGCCGGGTGAAGCAGAGGGGTAGATGCGGCGCGCGGCAGTGTAGGGTAGGACCAGGGTTGCCAACCGTAGGTACTCTAAAATAGAGACATGTTCTCTATTTTGCGTAGACCTACTCTATAACCTACAAAAGCAATAGAATACGCTAAAATACTCTATATATTTTGTCTGATATGATAGGTATACTGACTCTGTCTTTCAATTTTTCAATTAAATTGAATGAAATTGTCATTTCAGTATTCCACTGAAGAAGTTTTTGACTTTTCACACTAATATAAGTATTATAAAGGCGAAAGTTTGTGAGTGTGTGTGTGTTTGTTACTTCTTCACGCGCAAACGGCTGGACCGATTTAGATGCAATTTGGTATAGAGATTGTTTGAATCCCGAGAAAGGACATAGGATAGTTTTTATCCCAGGAGTATGTTCCCTTGGGATAATTTTCACGCGGGCGGAGCCGCGGACGGCAGCTATTGGTCCTAATTATAAATTGGTGATAAAAGAAATCCATGGCTTCATTAGAATTCTTTAATTATTAACAACATTCTAGTTTTGCAATAAGTAATATATAATAAAAGGTACTCTTTATTTCTACGACTGTACTCTTCATTTGCCCTTCCTAAAATAAAAAATACTCTATCTCTAAAAAAGCTGGCAACCCTAGGCAGGACCGACCTATGAATATAATAACGTAGCCTGTGGTGTAAGACCAATTATAATTAGGGCTCACTTAAAAAAAAAACCATTTGTTGCCGGCCATAGAACTCATGAACAGTTTTGTTTTAATTCTTACACAATTTGGTTGGAACTAAAAAAAATATCTACCTAAATAAAAATGACAATCGAACTGCTTCTAAGTAGGAGTTCCAGGCCACTTTGACTTCGGCACTTCTGAGTCTTGTTTTTGCCTTTAGGTATCTGGTCTACGCGCGGTCTTTTTCTGTCCTCTTTTTCCAAGTTATTTCCGAGCTATATAAAGGATTTGCTGGTAGCAAATAGTGGAGTCTGGTTTTGATGTAGGTACAAGTGGTGAAGAATGAACCTTATATAATTATGCATTTTGTTGTATGCGCAAAATTCTTCTGCAACACCGCTTTTCAAAAGGCTCTGTTGATGAACAGCTGCGCAATTTAGGCTAAATCTAACCACCAAAATCGGCAAACAAAAATTTAGTAAAATAGTGAGTTCATCAGATCAAATCAATGCCGTATCTGCATCCTATACATAATCTTTGTGAAAAGGGGGTGAATAAACACCACCTCGCGGTACGGGAGGCGTGCGTGCGCGTATCAAGTGTTCGTCCACCATCAGCTCCATACAACCAGCACTCACCCTGCACCTTAACAACCCAGCAATAAAGACGAAAATCCCTCATCACAGCGATACGATGTATGTTTGGAGGGGTAAAGTCCGATAAATCTAGCTCAGAGCTTGGATTTCTGAATGTTGGTCTTATCTGTTTTATCCTATGTGATGTATTCTGTGTGCAGTGTGTGCTTTGAAATATTAATAACTGAAATGAAAAAACAAAGAGCTACGTCACTAAGTATTATGTGAAGTCAGGGAAGTTAACTACTTTTATACGAATTTGAGAACAATTCCCGGTAAGTAGAAACGTCACTTACGTTGTTGAAACTACATAATTAAGTGTTTCTTAGACAAAAAGATCTTGTCGGTTTTATGTCGTGATTTGGTTACTTTTAAAGTAATGAGATGAACCATTCATTTCTCTAACTGGTGGTAAATATGTACCTAGGTACTTACATGTTTTGGTACCTAATCAAAATGTTTTTGAAGTGAAAACTTCTTTAGGCGCGTTGAGCACTTTTTGGATGAACAAAAATCATAGAACTCGCGTCATCGTCCCGAACGCTTTAGCTTTCGCTTAGTTTTCTTCTATCGACAGTCCCCAAAGACTGCCCCGCATGTATTTTTTTTGCTAAGGAAAGTATGCATCTAGTAGATAGGTAGTTATATAACCTGCTTACTTCATAGTTCAATGCATGCATTGCCATTTTTTTATAAATAAAGACTGAAAAAAAAAATGCTTAAATCACAAAAATAAACTCGTCATTTTAATAACGTAAATTATCTCCCTAGCCTTTTCCCAACTATATTGGCGTCGTCTTCCAGTTAAACCGGATTCAGCTGAATACCAGCATTTTACGTGGAGCGGCTGCCTACCAGACCTCCACAACCCATCAACTGTGTGACGCGGTACTTCTTGACAAGACTGGAATCAGATTTTCTGGCTTCTGACAATCTGTAACGACTGCCAAAGATCTACAAATGACAGCCTTTTCGTGCTTTCCGAGGCACGGAGGAGTCTCGATATGTTGAGATGGTCACCCATCCACAGACCGACCTTGGCAAGCGTTGCTTAACTCGGATCGACCCGTGCGGCTGTTATTAGGTAGCCACGAGCTCCTCCTTTTAATAACGCAAAGCAATATTTAAAAACCAACTCACTATTTCAAATCACGAACATTGTTTTTAACATTCCAATTGTAGGGTAACCAGGATTTCCCAGTTTACGAAACGCACCATTACAACTTTTACTGACAATAAGTCAATAAATCACGATTTTTAGTACAAATAAAGCATGTAAAACGTTCTTATAGATGTTTACTTAACATCGGATGACATAAAAACTGCGCCGTATTATGTTACTGAGACATTCGAGTCGCTCGGATTGGATGTGAAATTCTCAAAACATTTAATATTTATTTGTTTACTTGGCATAAAATTTAAACACGATAATCATTTTAAAATAAATTAATGAACGTTGAGATTTCTTGGGATTTAATTGTTGCTATCTGAGCTTTTTGGAAATAATTGATAGGTATTTGAGATTTTCGCCGTACAGACGTTATCGATAGGTGTATTTTTTGTTAAATTTTTAGCTTATAATTTTTCTTCACATTGCGCGTGGTGGATTACGGCCTATGTCCCAGCAGGGGAACATTACAGGCTAATTATGTAGGTATGTTATGTGTCTATTAAATAACGATACATTCAACACCCTTTACATAGAAATATGTAACACAATACAGTTGAATGATGTGTCTACTAAATTTGGACGGGTCGCTTTTAGTCGAGTGTCGTTTTACAACCGCTTCTCATATTACTACTTGACCGGACACTACTGTACATTAGTGACGTTCACGCTGCACATTTTTTAAATGCTAAACTTGTTTTGTATACAAAATAAAAAACACAAAGTGACTTTCAAAGTGCTACTAATCGGTGGCCGGTTTTTTTTTAGTTTAAGGGGCAAAATTGTCATTTGTTATTCGATGATGAAGTGGAAAAAGTGTATTTGGTACTAAAAGTGTTCATGTTAAAAAAACGAACAAAAATCAAAATTATCTCTCAATCTTCTAAGCTAACTTTGCTTTTCTTCCTCCATACTCGTACAGACCGGATAACTAATTTGAAACGAGATAGCAAGCAAAAAAAAACGAAATAAATACCCGTATTGCTCCAACACGCCATTAAATAACGGTACAAAAAATATTCTCTGAAAAGCAAAATAATTTTCTTTAGCAAGAGGGCCGTAAACATTTTTCAATAACTATTAAGTTTCACAAAATTAAAACGAAATATTATTATGATATCGATGAGGTATAATTAAAATATTTTTAATTATATAATTTGAGAACATCGGCGAAGGTTTCAATCGCTCGTTTTAATTATTGTAAGTTCTCGTCTCGACACCCGACGCTCGGTATCGTCGTTAATTTTAGTGTAAAATGAGACGCCGTGTGCCTCCGCTGTTCGACGCTGTGCTATGCGAAAAATAGCAATAACAGTTTTTTAAATACTACGATATAAATTCATCAGTTTTCAACTGAAGAAATGAATACAGTGCTCTTTTAATTAATAACGTACATGCGAGAAAAAGCTTTTGTTTCCGATAGTCTGCTTTGAGATTTCATTAATGTTTTAAAATACCTCTTTATTGGAAACTAAGAAATTTCACGGAAATTTGTTCTTCATCGAATTGAAATATTTTCAGTAACGTGTAATTCTTCAGGCTACAGAATCGACCTATCTCAAACCGAATTCAATAAAACACTCAATCAGTCATTCCCCAACATTGTTAATCCAGTAAATCCTGTTTTGCGGCACAAAACAGTGCGTGAGCGGAACCCTAAGCGCAGTTGTTGAACATGATCCCGTATAATTAATGCTCGTCTCAGCTAAACCGGCCCGGCGTCATTTGACTCCATTTTGCGTCACAAGCCCGGCCCGTCAGGCTGACGTTAATTTTCGTGAAACACGAACCGTCTGGCTTTACTACTTTTTACATCTATATTCTATGATGTGTGTATGGTGTATTGGATGTCTGTTTGTATCTAATAGCGGCTAGCCTTGGGGAGATGAGCTAGATAAAAGGGTTGATTTTGACAGCTCAACACAAAGGATAGCTGAGTTACGTCATACTAGAATATTAAGGTAAATGTGCCCATGGTAACAGTTTCAGCTATATTTTACATTTGAAAAGGCTGATAGTTTTAGTTAAATAAAGTTTAAAAAATGAAAAAACAAAGACGAGAAAGGTATTCGAAAACCCCAATTCAACCCAAGTACTTACCTACATCATATTTCGAATAAGCTCAAAAAAACATTCGTCCGTAATCGTTTACATTATTTTCGGCCACTTAAAGACAGTGTGGACGTCCATGTTGTCATATCGTAAGATGAAACCGAATGCCGCCACTTAATACCGTCGCATCGCAGTAATATCTTGTAATCAGACACCACCGACCGGCCGCTTTTTTTTCTCGCCCGTCAAGAATGTTTGTTGAAATCTTTTGCCAATTTTGAAAATAAACTTGGAGTTTGGACTTACCCTTTACTTTAAATGCCTTCTCGTCATATCACATTGTAACTTTGTAAATAAGTAAGTACATGATTAATGATTATGTATTTCGCTGCTGGAGTTTCGTTTATTTTTTACCGTGCCACATATTTCCACTACCGTTACTATTGGACATTTATTTAAATGCCTAACATAGCCCAACCAAAGCTTAGATATAATTAATATTACTCATTTCTATTATTTGTGAGGGCCGACCAACCAAAATCTAATCACTATTTACAAAATATCATATTGAAATCTAACCACAATGATATTCTGCATTATCAGTAACCAAGTTATAATTTCCAATACCTGATATACCAGTGTATTACCATTGCAAACCCTAAATTCGCCTAACTACTCGCATATCATAGTACCTACGTGTATTATGCAGTGATTAATGCAGTCTGCCTCGGACCCCTTGTTGTGAACGAACGATGAGGGAGGCATATTACGTTCAATAGTGGACGTTGTCTGCCTGACGTGGATGTATTACATTCTAATTAAATTCGAAGCCGAAATCATGTGCGCATATAATGTATAAGCAGATTTCAGATAGGTATCTGAGGTCCTTTGTAGTTTCGTAAACAGTGTATCAGAGTAATAATAATGGGTAACTAACAGGAAAATTTGTGATTGGACGGTGCATTTTAACTCAGGTACATAAAACAAACACAAAATCATGACATTTATTCTCAAGTAAGTAACAAAAACAGATGGGATTCGTTTATTTTTCTTAAGTGATGTAGATAATATAATGTTTTTGGAGTTTACTCCTTAAGAAACGATTTTCATATTTAGCCCGCGGGAAGAAAATTTTATGAGGAGTAAAATCGAGCGTTAACTAAAAGTGAGGCGTTACGTTACTTTGCGCACCTTCCACTTCGAGATTATGTATGTGTGTATTTACAAAGTATACTCAGCTTATTTAAGATGCTTTCATTTACCCCCTTTTTACATAATCTACACAATAATAGTTCTTAAGGAGTAAACTCCAGTCGTGCGCCGGAGCTGACACACACACTTTTTTTCCATCAATGTTCCTATTTTTTTCAAATAATTATTACCTAACAGATACAGTTTAGAAAAAAAGCTTTACAGTATAGTTTGCCTCATTGCTAAAACGAAACCATGGGCACCCTATTTTACAAGTGCAGACTGCAGCTTTTGTAAGCATTCGTAAAAACATAAGGTGCGTTCAATTAATTGCTATTAATCTCAATAACTTTAATTTCTCAGTAAAACATTATGATAATCGTCAAACATATCGGATACCTAGCATTATAAACATATAAGTTAATTAATACCTACGGCATGCATGCGGCATTTCAGTCCGTCCGCGTACCATATTGTATGACAAAGAAAATAGGTAGATAGTTATGCATTTGTGTTTGATACCCGTGCGAATTACTAATGCTCATTTAAGGTTTGGAATTTTAATGGTAGGTACCTACCGAATTACCGATATCTAACTACTAAGTAAGAGAAAATAAGACTGTAAACTTGGTATGCTTGCCTAGTTACCTACTTAAGTACTTAGTTGAATTATTTTCATAATTCATCTACCTACCTAACTATATTTTCAACACAAAAACTAGTCATTTCGAACTTTTACTAAGTACTAGGTTCTGACTGGAACAAAATTAATGTGACGAATTATTAAACGTGCATTAGCTGCTGTGATTGGAAATTAATGTTCAAGAATAGCCAGTCGCAGCACTTAACTAGCGACGTGTCCGCTTATATTTTTTTCCCTGAAATCTACACATTTTTTTATTAAATTCGTGCAAATGAGATGTCCTTTTTCAACCCAATAACCTTTTCGAATTTTGTGAAACAGTGTAGGTACCTATGCTATTTTCAGATCACTAGATCCACAATCTTATCATTTATTTATTTTTAAAATCACTAACAGACAGACATGCAAAACGAACACACTTCGCCTTTGAGTAGCCTCGAGCCGTACAGACGCCAGCACATCAAGCCACCCAAAACTGTCAAATTTTCCCAATCAAACTTGAACCTAATGCATTAGCGATAAAGTTGAAAATATATCAAAGAAATTTGACAGTTTGTTGTAGCTAGAAGTACTGGCGTCTGTACCTAAAAGTCAAAGTCAAAAAGTCAAAACGTTTATTTCAATTAGGCCATTAAACGGCACTTTTGAACGTCATCGTTTACAGTTCGGTAAAATAATAATGTAACATTAATAAAGTGACTCTGCTGTCCATTCGGAAAGGTAGATTCTTATGGAGAAGAACGGTCAAGAAACTCCATAGTGAACCTAATGAGTGAAATCATCGCAGATATTAACAAACACCGCCGTACATTATTCACGTTCTGTGAAGCTTGCTTACATCACAACATGGAAGCTTCTTTAGGAGGCGCTCGTCATCAGTCGTCATGTGATTGTGATTAAAATGAAAATAAAGCGAACGCGCGTGTTGAGGGAGAAGTTTCGGTGAAGTTGGCAACATTGCGTAATTTCTGTTTTGTTTTGGCATCGTGTTTTTTGCGTAGGTACCTAATAAATAGATGTTTCGCTAAACGCGGAATATGCTTGTCTTTATTGTACACTAAAATAACTTATAGTTTTATAAAAACAGTAATAAAAAAGTTCAAGTACAAAGGCGACATTAACTCACACTCTGTACTAGGTACCTACTTATCATAAAAAAAACATTATGAAGAAGTAAACTTGTGTAAGAGTTTTTTAAAAGTTTGTAAAACCTACCTGTATCTAACTACCTACTACTGATTCGATTATTAAAAAACTTTTTCTGATAGAAAGCCTACGTTCTATTTTTTTATAATATTTTAGGAGACACTTATACCTACTATCGCACAATTGTTTTTCCTTAAATAAATAAAATAAAAAATAAAATAAAATAAAATACCATAGAAAAAAATGCCCAATTCTTGTAAGGTAGACCTCAGGAGCATAGCTTTGAAAAAAACGGGATTTCATTCATATTATAATATGAATGAAATGACAAAAAACCTTTGATTTATTGCAATGATACAAACAAAAATTTTGTTCAGTGGTCTTCCTGTTTACTACAACTATTAACTACTAGCTTTTGCCCGCGACTTCGTACGCGGATATCCCGTTTTTTCCCGTTACCGTATAACCTATAGCCTTACTCATGAATGTACCTAGCTATCATATTCTTACAAAAATAATTTTCCAAATCCGACTGGTAGTTCCAGAGATTAGCGCGTTCAAACAAACAAAGAAACTCTTCAGCTTTATCAACAAATAAAAACTAAGCCTCTTATTAGTTAACACTGACAGCTTTAGAAGTCACTGTCATGTCACTATGCTCGTATGATGTTACCAATGAGCACTAAGTTGCAATTTGACACCATTCTTAGCTATTTATTACGTACATGGTTGCAAAAATATGCCTAAGTGGGTATGTAGGACATAACGCACATGTGCATAAACGGCAGATTACTAACCGCGTTTAGACTGACATTGCTTTAGTTTCACAAAAATATTTTATGACTCAGACTATTTATACAAGCAACAAGCGTAAAGTTATATATGAAGGTACGTTATATTTTAGACCCAGTTCAAATGCGCCATGCAAGCTTATAAATGAATGTTGCATGCAAGCTTATAGAGTTATGCGGAACAGAGCGTTAAGTCCACATCAATTGAAAAGGGAGGATACCTCGGCCAGACGACTGTTATGTCTAGCATCTGCCCGATCGATGCAACTATTTGGGCTTTTGTAGGTACATGTAAAAATCACACGAAAACTCTGCTCGATAGCTTAAGGTCACGATGAGGAGAAGTGATGATGACGTCATTATGAAATAACTGCACGAAGGCTGCGCTGACGTTCAATGTCGAGGGTCACCAGCAACAGTATAGAGGTATGCGGAAAGTATGTGTAAAGTCCAGTCAATTTGGGAAGTCGGTGTTTCTGGAGTGGTTTCTTCGTTTTTTGACACCGACTTCCAAAATTAAAGTTGTTCTGTACTTTGCAGTGGTTTTTATTTGGAAGTCGGTTGTATATTTTGTAAAAAAGTTTTTTTATTGCAATTAACCAGTCCATATCTATTTAACTGTCTATCTACTCGGTTCTTTATGAGATCTTTACGAAATTTAATTAGGACCATTTCGTAATAAACCTCTTTCAAATAAAAAAGAATATAGCAAATCCGTCTATGACGGCTATGCCCGAACATACATAAAAAATAAATATATAAAAATCCAAATTAATAACCACCTTTTTTTAGGTCAGTTCAAAAATTGTAATATTGCGTAATATTTGCTGAATTTTCGTTCCAGATTTGGGTCAAAGGTATATATTTAGGAAGACAACAAAATTATAATAATACTCACCACTACTCGACTTGCTCATTGTTACAACTTTCTGCTCATTTTTTTTAAATCCTAATGTAATTTTTATATGATGCGCAATAAAGAGTACATATTTCTATTCTATTCTATAATATTGCATAATTATGAAGCTAATAGATAAAGGTCTTACTTGCTTAACTTGAAAACTTTCCATCATATCTGCTGCTATATCATATAGCTCTCATTAAAAGAAATGAAATAAGAGGAAAAATAGGAATAATAAAGTGAAGTGATTCTATATTTATCGACATGTTTACAAGCCACAAAGAAAACAAACATGTTTTGTTATAAAAAAGGCTCTAAATATCACTGACCACCGATGATGGAAAACCACCACCACTGATTAAGGGTGCGTTTACATCAGAGATGTGCGAGGAAAATGAGTGGCGCGAGGATACGTAACGAAGCTGTGAAACGATGTGAGTGTTTCCACCAGAGATGTGTGAGGTAGCTGCGTGGCGCGAGGGTGCGTACTTGCGTAGCGACGCTATGAAACGGTGTGCAGATGACCGATGCAAGGATGTGTAGCGGACTCTTTCCAGTTTCTTGCTCGCATCCATCCCTAGCACACATCTCTCGCACACATCCCTCGCAGGTCGCACCCATCCTTCGCTTGATTTGGACGTAAAAAAACCTTGCGCCGCTAAGCCGTTTCCGCCGGAGCTGCTAAGAGCGAGGCTAGGTAAATGAAGTGATTCTATTGGTTCTTAACAAACACATCCCTCGCTAAGCATCCTCGCACATCTCTGGTGGAAACGCACCCTAAAAAAGTTACCAACTTATCATGTCTATGGTATAACAGTGACTTCTTTTAGTCTTTTCATCAACTGTTTTCTTTCCATCTCATTCATTGTTTTTTTTTCCTTTATTAAACAACTTTTTTGTTTTGTTTTAGTTGCCGAATAACAATAAGGTACGTTAATTTATTTCACTTTATCATCTAAGACAATGGGCTGAAACGAGCAGCCACATCGCAGGCATTAAGTCTACCCGAAACGCTATTATTAATAAAAACTATAAGTAAGAAACTCGAAACTATTCGCAACAGTAGGTAATTAAACAAATTATGTCACAATTAGAACTCTGTATTCAGAAGCATTATTTTACAAAGGAGCGTTCAGAATGCGCGGCTCGCGAGCTACGCCCGGTGTTGCCAGCTAAAACGAGTTTTCCCCGAAAGTGTGGCGTTCCGTTCTCGCATGACCAAAACAGTCGGGTGCCATACTCTCGGGTTGCCAGAAGAGCATTGCACAGCAACCCGACACTCTCTTTGTTTCGTACCCAGACGTTATAATGAGAAACATGTGAAACATAATCGATCTAGGGATATTGGAGACGTAATACTACGCCGTTGCTTTTGTTCGGAGCGTTCGCGTTCGCGCTTTGTGTTCTCTATTGCGATGATAGGGTTTTATTTTGAGTCGCTGTGGGAAACTATTCGGTCGGGCGATGTATCGAGTGAAGGATTATAAATCGTGTAACGTAAGAACTTTCTATTCATGGCGAGAGTAATGAAATGACGTCTTGGCGACTTGGCCAATCATTCAGCGACGTATTTTGAAATTGAAACTCATTTATGACTGGTTTTATTGTTATCGAACGCTTGTTGGGAGTTTGTTTATAATCATTTTGATAAACAAAAGACCGAGGGTCGAACCTGGGAAAAAATAAGGTACCTAAGGCTGTTACCAGACAAATAAAATACACTAAAAACAGAATGATCCAGAGAAATTTTATGGTACTGGCTCAAATCAAGCGATATAGTCCTAGACAATCTCCAGACGTGATGGATATGTAATGATAAAGACGTTCAATATTAAACTTCTAATTTGGTCTTATTTTAACCGGTTAACAGTCCATCAACCTCGTAGTTCACATAAAATTAAAAGTTCTTATTTTATTTCCCCAGTATTCGATAGATAGGTACCTACCAATTTTTTTTTTCAATCGATTTTTGTGTATCGTGTCTCAACTGTGTCAAATAATGTGATTGTTTCTTTCCTTCCATCATGTCTGCAGAATTTCACTAACTACATAATTTAATTTGACCCAGTACCTACACCGAAACATCTTTTGATAGGTACGCAGAACAAATTCCCACCTCTATAAATTCCCCAACACTAGCAGTGCAGCATACTTAGATGGTCAATTTTAGAATACGGGTGCGTTCTATTCCCGTTGAAAGTGGCAACAGTACCAACCGCGCGAAACCGTGGCGGGGACTGCGGGGAGGTCTATCGCAACACTAGAACATGGCGGATTCGGTTACGCGCGAATGTAGCGGTGATCCTTACAAATTCTATGTTTTAATAAGTAGAAATGAATGAAATGGCAGTTATTTACACACAGGATGTTATAAAAGTGCGCAATCATAATCCAGGGTGATTTTCTGTACCTATCTGATATACTTACATCAAAGAAACAATTGCAAAAAAACACGTTTAGCAATCAAAAACTGCCAAAATAACAAAAATTTCAAAACAAATCACTTTTCAAAAAAGCTGATGCAGTTGGTGGCATTTATTGTAGTTCAATTAACCTCAATATCAGATTTGATCCCTTCAATAGGCAAAAGCATCAGACTGCTTGCTTACGATTAGTTCCGAACCCGAACTAAGAATGAATGACAACACGATTTGACAGTAACTGTCAAATCGTGTTGTTATTCCACCAATCATATTCATTGGACCTCATAGCGTAGCACCGGTGGAAACTGATTCAACTAAGCTAGGTACGTTTTTATATTTAAGGATGCATGCTGTGGATGCCTGCTATGGATGAAAGCTATTTGCTATGGATGGTCGCGAGTGGTGTAGCCATGAGCAGAACAGTGTACCTACAGTAGGCGCGCGATTGTCACCGAAAGTTGAAATGCCAATCTTGAAGCATACATTTATTTTATATCCCGCAACCCGCAATGTGCGAAAAAGAATGTCGCACAGCTGCGGCGGCTCATTTTCATGGCACATCTTACTCGCTCTCCTACATAGCTTAGCATCAGTGGAAATGGTCGCATAGTTTCGTAACATAGCTTTTACATTCCCGCAGCATAGCTGCATAGCACATCTCTGGTGGACACCCAGCCTTATTGTTTGACTAAATTGTCATGACGTGAATTAAGCAGAACGCTATTTGGTTTACCTTTATCTGTATTTAAGTATAGGGTCACAATCTGAAGATTGAATTGGGACAAATTCTTTTCAGTAGCAGTAGTATTGAGGGAACTCCCGTAACTTGAGACTTTTAACAAAGTAAGCATTTATTTGAACAAGCGAAACTAGACGTCAAGATTTAGGTAGAATTTTGAATTACCTATTGATGACGTACCGTCGCGGAAATTTGTGGTGAACCATTTTTCGACCTTATAACTGTTACTACAAGGTTCAAAAGTGGTTCACCGTAAATGTCCGCGATAGTTCCTAAAGCTGATGATGAGGCATTTTGAGACAGAACAAAGGATAGTTTTCTAAAGGGTAAGTCCCATAGCAAGGCTGAGTTGTAACAAGTGTTACAACTAGTTAGAGACCTATTAGTCTAACCAATCCTAATACATTCTTATATAAATTCTGCCGTTATTGACTGACTGAGCGACTGACAGACAACGCAGAGCCGAAACTACTAGTCATAGAAAGCTGAAATTTGGTATGTAGGTTCGTTGGGGAGTGTAGAGAAGCACTAAGAGATTTTAGGATTTCCCGAAATTTCTACGGGAACGGAAAAAAACGGGATATGCGCGTATGAAGTCGTGGGCAAAAGCTAGTTTTGATTCATAAGATCAAGTACCTACCTAATCGTTTTCTTTTAGACACGCTATGAAGAAGGTCTCGAATATTAGTAATTTGTAATCAATGCTCCTTATTGATTGCAAATGACTAATATTGGAGATCTTTTTCTTAGCGTGTCGGTGGCAAATACCTACACTTATCAAATTGTATGTTTGGCCCAGCACTCAGCAACGGCAACACCGTTCGCTGACGCAGCCATAAGGTCCTCACATGTACAGGTGACAGGGCTGAGATGGAAAAGGGTCAGTTTCTGAATTGAGTTTATGGCTTTAAGAACTCTATTTGACACTTTCCACTTTGACAAATACTCAACTTCAAATTATTTAAGTATTCAGATATCGAGTGTAAACTATGATTTAATTATAACATTATGAACATCAGACTTGAGAATCGAATGTTTTTCACACACTAACACCGATACCTTTGCCAATGAAAACCGAATCACTAAAATGCATGCCAATCCCTCATTCTTTTTATTTGTACCCTCCTGTTTCCATTATTTGGGGAAAGGTCTCCTCACTATTCCAAGAATTGGGTCTCCTCCTCCCGTAAGAAATTCGGGAAATCCTCTCTTAGTGACTACACTCCCCAAGGAACCTACCTGCCAAATTCAGCTAGCCCAAAAGTGGGTCGTAAAAGAATAGCACCATCACATCACTTCCCGTGGGTGTCGTAAAAGGCGACTAAGGGACTCACCAGATTATGGGTAGCAGCATTCTCTGTGCATTGCAACAGCTACACTGCGATGGCCAACTCGCCTGCCAAGCGTGGCGATTCTGGCAAATCCCCCTTTGGGGGAAACCTATGTCCAGCAGTGGACGTCATTCGGCCGATGATGACAATGAAATTTGAGGTCTCTCTCGGCCGTCTCTGCCCTTTTTCTATTTTGGCAGGTGACATAGACCTCGCTTCTCCTCTCCTCATAATTACCCACAATTCATACGAAAGCTACGTACTTAATCTAAATGTTTATGATATTGATTCCGTGTGTTGGCCATATTTGTTTCCACGTGTATTAGCTCTGCGATCGTTTTACACGGCATTATGTAAATTATAATCTTGTCAAACCCTACTTTAATGTCAAAATTTGACAGATGTGCAGGGTAAGGCAGAGAGTTTGACAAATACTTCTTAGCCTTATTACCTACTTAGCCTTAGCCTACTTAGCTTTATTCAGAAATCGTATGAAAATCATGTATGAATGAGAAAATGAATAAGGGACTACCTAACTACATTTATTGAGCTCCATTCGCTTTTCGCTGAACGATTTTTTTTTTTTCTTTTTTTGACGATGACCACTCGCAATTCAGCACACTAAGGCTGGTTACTGCTTAACCGGACTATCCTGCGGTGGCCTCAAATGAGTTTAAGGCCCCCAGCCAGGGCTTACAAACTAGCTAAATTATACTAAATAACGATTTTGTTATTTTTGTCTTCATTTTAAAAACTTATATAGGATTCATTCTAAAGTCTTCATTTTAAAGGATATTGGTTTGCCGCGAAAACTGAACGGATGCGTACGCATCTCCATACAAAATTTGTTCTAATTGTTTAAGTATTTCGTGTACTTATTTATCTTGTTAATTCGAGTATTTATTCAATATAAATATATAATAAACTATACATGTATCTATCTATATATATGAAAATGAACCCCTATTTCTTCTGGTCACGCTTTAACTTGAGAACGGCTTGACCGATTTGGCTAATTCTTTTTTTTGTTTTGTTCGCCAGATTACAGGGAAAGTATGAAAAAAGTAGAATAGGTAGAGTACGGTAGGTAGGGTAGATAGATAGGGTAGGTAGAGTAGGGTAGGTAACGGTTGACGGGAGGTGACGGTAGTGAAGCCACGGGCACAGCTTGTAGTTAATATATTTGTATTATTTATTTAAATGTTTGTATGTAATTAAATATCAATCGCTTTTTATTTTATATGGAGACATATTGCACCTACACCATTATCTGCATCTCCCAAAGGTTGACTGGTAGAGAATGCCATTAAGTCCGCATTTGTGTGCGTAGTGTTAATAAATAAAAAAAACAAAAGAAAAAGACAAAAGTCATTAATATCCAAATTAGGCTGAGTGCCAGCACTTTTTGAACGTCAAAGTTCTACATAAAGACAGCCCCCAAAACGCCCGTCCGTCACCACTTCCTAGTATTCCTAGGTTATTGGTTTTCATTTATTTATTACACTAAGGGCTTACTAGAATGGATGTTCGAAAAATGGCTTATCAATTGGCATTAAAAAACAACATCGATAATAACTTTAGAAATGAAGTAGCAGGGCGTGCTTGGTTGGATCACTTTTTGAAGCGACATAGAGACAGTTTATCACTACGCAGACCTATGGGGACATCGTATGCTCGTGCTCAAGGATTTAACCGTGAAGCAGTCAAAGAATTTTTTGATATTTTAGAAACCGAAATGAGAAAAACGAATTATCCACCTGACAGGATTTTTAATGTAGATGAGACTGGGTTGACAATCGTGCAGTCAAAAGTACCACAGGTGGTAGGTACAAAAGGGAAGAAGCAGATAGGAGCACTGACTGCTGCAGAGCGAGGGTCACTATGTACTATTGTGTGCTGCATGAGCGCCTCGGGCATCTTTGTGCCACCCATGATGATATTCCCGAGAAAAA
>NDFZ01005452.1:279167-304912 GCA_002192655.3 Mamestra configurata
GGGGCCAAATTGCAAGAAAGCAAGAATTTATAAACAAACCATATCACAAATATTTTAACAAATGTTTTTTGTAATTACCTTCAAAATCCTGTAGAATAACGTTTATCAAACACAATGTACAAATCACTAAAGCTAAAACTCACTTATTTCTAGTAAATTTGAATAAAATGCAGGGCGGTTATAAAAGTTTGCCACTTGCGTGTTTCGACTGGTTCGCAGAAAAATAAAACGTAACGCCCCCTCACGGATTTATTGAGTTAAAATCAACAATGTCACACGAGCTACGCGTAGCCCCAAAAAAAATCTAGATGGCGTGTTTCTAAACTATAAATATCAAGGGGGGCCAATATACCTGCAGGGGCCACATTACCACCTTTTGAAACCAATATCCTTTGAAATTTCCAACTATGTTGGGGTCAGATTCTAGTCTAACCGGTTACAGCTGAGTACCAGTATTTTACCGGCAATCCACAAAATCCATGCCAATCCCTCATCATTTCCCACAAATCACCCCAAACGTACCTATTCTAAATGAATATGATAGTTGTTCCGTGTGTCGTCCATATTTGTTTCCACGTACATTAGCACTGCGATCGTTTTACACGGCATTAGGTAAATTATAAGCTCCACTAGTCGCTGCAATACGATATGTTTGCAGTCGGTGCCGTCTCGGCTTCGCCCTCGTCGGTCGCAGAGCAGCGGAATACAGTAGGACAACTCATTTAATTATACGTAGGTACCTATTGTTTTGTTGGGGCACTGTTTTGCATAGGGAAACAGTCTCGGATTATAAATTGTCTAATAAATATTTTATTCTATTTTTTAAATAATCGTCATTGCCCATACAACTTAGCAATGGTGCCAGTGTTTTGGGCACTTCTCTCATTGACAGCGAAGAGGACGAATTTTTTAATGTCTAAAGTAATGAATGTCTTCTTGTCCTCCCTCTTTGTATCGCTTGTACATATTTTCTTGTTTTGCTAGCTTATTTACTCATACTATATAATTTAAAAGTTTTTATGTATTATTGTTAGTTTATTTAATACATAAGTTATTAATAAAATACTTATAAATAAATGAAAATACTTATAAATAAAAGACACGCACGTTATCTCTTGCTTTAAACTTTTTTCAATTATTTATTTTCATTGATGAGTGAGTGTGAGTGAGTGAGATGAGTTTTTTGTATTCACGTTTGTCCATTATTACACTGGCTTCTCAGTAACCCCTTCAAACTAGTAAATTCACGTAAACACACACCCACAAAAATTCCAATATTAATGGGTCGTATATTTTGAGTGCAATAGATATTTTTGATAATCAATACACCATAAAACATGACATTAAGATATAAATGTCATAACATAATTTTATAATTTATGAGTGCTCAAGTTTCACGCATAATCGGCTACCGACTAACTGCTCAACAGTCATTTACAAAAACATTAGTCACTTCACTGCTTTTTAATTTTATTAATTACAATATATGTTTTTACGACCACATCTTTGACACTTCATTATTTGTATCTTGAAGCTTTTCCCATGCTGTTTTGTTTAAAAAAAAAGAATAAGAAATACTGTGTCTGTTTCTCCTCTGTATCTAGTGTTGCCAGGTCTTAAAACTGGAAAGCCGAACAGACCAGCCAATTTAGCCGGACTTTTGGGTAAAATTGGATAAAAAGGCCGGACAACTTATCCTATTCAGAATGTTGTGTCTTTAAAATAATATTTAGCAGGATCCTAATAAGTAAATCCAAGCTCATTTGATTAGTCAACATCAAATTGATCTAACTTTAATGATATGTCTATTATGAAAAAAATAAATTATTCTTAATTGTGCATTTTGGGGAAAATTAAAGTGATTGGTAAATTTGAAAAATCCTAACAAAAGCCGAACAGGCCGGACACCATCTAATTTGGCCGGACACGCATCCTAAAAGCCTAACTATGTCCGGCTTTATCCGGACGCCTGGCAACCCTATCTGTATATCTGTGTCTACACTAATATTATAAAAGAGGAAAAAAAAAATATTTTTGTGTTTGTGTATGTTTGTAATGAATAAACTCAAAAACTACTAGACCGATTTGAAAAATTCTTTCAGCAATGGATAGCTACATTATCAGCGGGTAACATACATAGGCTATATTTTATCCCCGTACTCCCACGGGAACGGGACTACGCGGGTGAAACCGCGTGACGTCCGCTAGTATTCGATATAACAATAAATATACTTATCAAATCATTTATCCTGATTGACTATCAACGCACATCTAAAACTGCCATAAGTCCAGAAACCTGAAATTTGGAAAATACCACGAAGCAAAGATTTTTGGAAATTACAACATTAACCTCTGAAATGGGGGAATATGGGAGGGCAAAATCTTTGATTTTTGCAGCCCACGGACGAAGTTACAGGCAACAACTTGTATAATATGCAGGTAGGCACATATTGCCAAAAAACCGTATTAGGTTTACCGGATAGGTAGGCAGGCAAGCATGATCAAAACTTTGGCCTTGCATTCGACGATTTCAGGTATACAGTTTATAATATCCACCTAACGGTCAAGATTACCTAACATGATATCTTCTCTACATTGATATTAATGATTATTGTGTTATTTACGTAAACACTGGAAATTGAAACTAATCCAAGTTCACTTTTCCTGATGTCTAAGACACGGGCAAGCGACGCTGAACATTTATTTATGTCAGATTCAAGTTCCTTGGTGACTCCACACATTGCTATTCGATTTCGTGTTTACGTTTTCTATTTTAATACGTAGTTGCTTCCCTTCCCAGCGTATAATTGCGTTTCAAATATTATATTTAGGAAACAGAAAATATTTAATAGATATTTTTGGTGATGACGCGTAGTGATTCTTTGTTTTGAAACTAACTTTTAGGAATATTTCGACACCTCCCGCGGCATTAAGTCGTATGTTTACATTACTTTGTGATTTTTCAGGAGGGAGATTTTTAACTTCATCTTTGTGTTGATCAGCCGCAAAGCATAAGACCAATAGCGGGCTAGAAACTAGATTTTTAGTTAAAATATAAAAATATATGTTTTATAGTATTTATATAATACCTACCTACTGCATTTTAGTACTATAACCTCATTTCTACTTTTTTTCACATGTTACGACTTTTTGCGTGGGAGGCCTCGGCCATGCCAAGTTCAGTCCGTGGATAGGTGACCATCCGAGATTTCTCCGTGCACGTTAAGCTGTTGGTCCCGGCTGCTATTTATAGATCTTTGACAGGCCTAACAGGTAGTCAGAAACCAATAAATCTGACAGCAGTCTTGCCAAGGGATTTCGTGTTACCCAGTTACTGGGTTGTGAAGATCAGATAGGCAGTGGCTCCATGTAAAATATTGGTGCTAGCATCCGGTTTGGCTGTAGCCGACCCCATCGTAGTTGGGAAAAGGCTATGCAAATTGTCTGTGGATAGCCCATGCTTTGTGGAAACCCCATAACAAGGTAAAAGATATAATAGTAAACATCAGTTTGTACCTGATTAGCTTCTCACAAGTCTTGAAAACCTTTTAAGATTTAACGTCTTCAGTAAGAATTAATGTCTCTGGTCAGATTCCGTTTTTTTTTAATTCATCGAATAAGAAATCATAAATATCGGATTTCTTAGCTTATACTTCGATGTAATTTTTCGTTTATATGTTTTGGATGTAAATGTACTTTGAATATAAAGAGTTGTAATATCCGATATCATTCCGAGTTTCGTCGGTTTTAGCGGAATTCAGATTTATAAGAAACTAGCATTGGCCCGCGACGTCGTCCGCGTGGAATAATTACTTTGAGCAGCCATTTTTGTTTTTCAAAAACGCTTAAATATGTTTATTTATTTTTATCAAGTGCCTAAATACAAAGGTACATGGTTTTATCTTTAATAATGACGAATGAAGGCATTAAGTCCGCTTTTGTACAGTGTTTTTATTATTTTGCATAAAGTTTTAATTAAATAAATTGCAACTTATCAAGCTAGCTCCTAACATGGAAAAAAAGCGGCCAAGTGCAAGTCGGAGTTTTTTTGCCTTAAACATTTATTTTATTCTGTTTTTTAGTATTTGTTGTTATAGCGGCAACAGATCATCATATGTGAAAATTTCAACTGTCTAAGTATCACGGTTCATGAGATACAGCCTGGTGACAGACGGACAACGAAGTCTTAGTAACAGGGTCCCGTTTTACCCTTTGGGTACGGAACTCTAAAAATTTACATTTAAACACTGTATAAAGTTACCCTGTGACGCCCTCGCTCCTCCGTCATGAATGACGTACAGAGGATGCTATCTCGTTCCACGCCAGTGACTGCGTAGGCTTGATAAGTTCTTTTGTCAACCCGATTATTAAAATGTTCGTTAACTTAAGACTTGAGCATAAACCAACAAAATGTCTTTACGATACACCTCTATCTCTGCCTGTGGATTTTTTTTTCGGAAAACTAGCGTGAGGTGCGTTTATTATTATTATAATTCCTTTAAAAATATCATAACTAACCTACTCCTCTAGCAACAACGCAAAATATAAACAAATCTACAGAAAAGTCATAAAAAAATGAAATTTGAGTATACTGTATAAAGTTACTCTGTGACGCTCCTCCCTAATGAATAACGTACAGAGGATGCTACCTCGGTCCACGCCAGTGATTGCGTAGGTACGTTTGAATAGTTCTTTTGTCACCTCGGTCACTGGGTCAAGGAATTAATGGCTTATTACGAAAATAACTTCGATACACGTATTGTTCTCCGTTTAGGGTTGAACGAGATCGATCTGTGGAAAATAGAGAGGTGTTAGGTTTCGATTGGGTATGAATTTTATTTATAGGTAGGTATAATAAAACATGAGTTGTCAAGTAGGTATTTTCACTATTAAAGTAATCATGTTTGTATCCGAACGGATTCGGCTACCAATGAGTATGGCAAACAATATTCAAGAGCTGTACCGACATCACATAGTTATCAGGCTGATTACGGAGCAGACGTTCGCACGAAGCGGTCCCCGCGTAGAGGCCGCGTAGCATAGAAGTCGCGTAGACGCCTGCAAAGGCCTCTTGACGTAGCAGTCGTTTAGGCATCCTAGTGGCGTTTGCGTAGCAGTAGAAAGAAAGAAACATTGCTGCCAAAACTACAGTCTGAACTTAATATTATGAACAAAACAAAGAATTCTTCTAACATAACGGTTCTCGGTGTGGCAAAAGGATTGGGCCCAGCAAATGTTCAACAGTGAGCAGCATAGCCACAACGCTGGGCAACGCTCACGGCTGATTTACGGCAGTAGCGTTGGCGTCCGCGTAATCCGTAGAGGCCGCCTAGACTCCTATTGACTTTTTTTTAGCTAATTATAATGATTACTGAAAATTTACTGCTAAATAAACAAATTCCAGGAACAGAAACAGCATCAGAATACAGGAGAAATAATGAGCACTGGGTTTTCTTACATTCCCAGAACTTTCCATGGATTTAACGTTGACGCGTTTCCTTTCATTCGATGCAGTCATTGTTATGACATGAAATATACTTATGTACAGACGCCAGCACATCGAGCTACCCGACACTGTCAAAATTTCCCAAACAACCTTTAACCTAATGTTTAGCGATTAAGTTGAAAATCTTTTAAAGAAATTTGACAGATTGTGGCGTCTGTACTACCTAAAAAATATGACATGAAACTTACGAGTTTATGAGACGCGATATAAAAAGCTTGCAACACTGTAGGTAAAGCTCATAAAAATGTTGCACTCAAACCTCTATATTTCTATGCCTTTTCGTATGTTAATTCAGCCATTTTTAACCGACTTTAAAAAAGGAGGAGTTTCTCAATCCGTCAGTCTTTTTTATGTAGGTAGGGGAGGTGGGCCTAAAACAGGTACCCCGCCTAAAGTGGGTAGGCTTTTAAATTTGCGCGCCGTAAGTAAAATTGCAAATATGTAAGTGCAGTGCAGTGTCTCGGACATCAACCAATCACATGCAGTCGGCTCGCTACAGTGATACAAGCGCTTTCAAGGTAATATTAAAAAATGATTTTTTGCTATTTCCACTAAAAAATATTGGTTTGGAAGAGTTGTGTTTACTTAAAAATGGTTTATGATATGTTCTCAAAAGTTTTACGTTATGATTTTGCTAGTATTGTGCTATTTTATCTTCGAAAACTTGTTGCTACCTTTGTTTAAATTTTAAGGTTATGAAGTGTAAAAACTAAAACGTGCTCTTGGGCAGAACGGGTAGGGATAAATCGGGTACCTGCTTTGCCCTTACCCGTTTTACCCTAGATATGGCTTCATGGGTTGGCAGGAGTTACTTTATTTAGTGTTTAATTGATAAATGAATAAAAAATTAGGAAGTTGCTTGTTAATGTACCTAGGTATTGCTTCTTCTTTTTTAGATGGTAAATAAATATATAAGAAAAACTACAAATGCTTCCTGGGACGAGGAAGGAAAATTATGAAACGGGCAATGGAAGAAGCTGGCAAGACTTCAGTCAAAGGCGCAGCCAAGAAATACGGCATCAACCTATCAACATTACAGCGGCACATCAAAAAAGGATGCCCGAAAAAAAAACTTGGTAGGTTCATCACTGTTTTTAACGAAAATCAGGAGAAAGAACTACTGGAATATGTCTTTCATATGGACTCACTCTTTTTTGGATTAACTAGAATTGATTTTTTGAAGCTCCAACATTGATAGCAGGCCTTGTGCTTATGACGCCACATTCTGATAGCCCCTTGACTCCAGAAACTATTGAAGTTTGTAGTAACAATACTAATGAGCAGGACTCGCAACCAGAAATTGCAGCACCCCATGTAACTCCAATAGAAATCAGGCCATCACCCAAAATGATGGTGAATACCACCAACACTCGCAGACGAAAAACACAAAGAGCCGAAATACTTACAAGTACGCCAATAAAAGATCAGCAACGAGAAAAAGAAGAGAAAAAGAAAGTTCCTATTGGTAAAATCCAAGCAGTGAAGAAAAATTTGACGGTTGTAAAAGCTTCTACTAGTAAGACAAAGAAGCAGAAAAGGTCCAAGCGAGGTCCAAAGGATAATGAAGATCACGGAGCCGAATACCCATGCTTGGTTTGTTCCGAGTTATACTCATACCCGCCTATAGAGAACTGGATCAAATGTGACGATTGTCAAATGTGGGCCCACGAGGCGTGCACAACATATTCTGGTCGAGGTTCCTATTACTGTGATGGCTGTCAGGAATAACTTTAATTTTATAGTTAATAACTGAGACGTTAAAGTTGATTTATGATGAATGATGATCCTAGAAAGTACAAAAAGTTTAATAATGAAGACTGCAATGAAAATGAAGACTTAATAGTATTAAAATAGAATTAGTTAATTACAAAAATTTCTTTGTAATGTCCATTGATCTCGATAATGACCCTATACCCGTTATGCCCAAACGGCGTACCCGTTTTAGGCACCCCATGGGGGAAAACGGGTAGTTTGAAGGTTTTGTTTTGTTTTTTGTTTTTGTTCGAATTATGAAGAAAATGTTTATGTTTGTTCTTATTTTAGATTCTTTATTAATTATATATTTGAAAAGTAAAAATAGAAGTTTAATTTTCTTTTCTAGGACTTTTTTATTGTACATATCCCTTAGCGTACCCGTTTTGGGCCCACCTCCCCTATGTTTCCCGATTACCTACTCAAAGACGCCTGGACCGATTTGGAAAATTCTTCACCTTTTTGAAGGAATAAGTTCTTCCCAGGTGGTCCTATGGTCAGGATCTGATGATGGCATCCTGGAGAAATCGAAAGAACTCTTCAAATTTTATAAGCACACTTGAAGCAAAAAATATCCGCTATTATTGGGGGAAAAAAAATCATATTGAAGATTCCATAATTCTCTTACACGGAGTTAGTAATACATGCAAAATAATGCACCGTTTCTTTACAATTAATTTTTTAAGTTTATTTCATTTATTTTCCGCCAAACCATCAGCTGATCGCCCAAACTTTTCAAATCATCGTAACATGTAAAAGTCTAACGATCAGTTATAAACATAAATATCTTCACCATGGACTCTCACTTTATCAACCACCATAATACACGATCTATGGCTATTAGAAACCAAACCTAAACAATAGAGTTAGGTAAACTAAGACGAGATAACAACGCAACATCCTTGAATAGCAGCAAACAAGTTTCAGTTACATAAACTGACATAAAGAAACGAGATACATGAAGTTCTACCGACTCTCACATGAGAAGAACCTACGATATTCCCAGGAAAAACGTGTTCTACTTTACAAAACACTCTTTAAAAGCAATTTACGTGCACAACTTTGAGTTTTAATCGCAATATACTGTGTTCAAAGACTGCAACAGTTTAAACAGCGGCGTCAAGTTTTCTGCTCTGGCAACACCGTGCGTAGGTCGCCCCGTGTCGGATTACGAACGCTCCTAAATTTACCTTAGCCAAGCTACTGCCATTAAAAGCATTTATGTTATATTGGATATCACAATATTATCGGGAGTAGAGTTACCACCGCGCTTTGACCGCTCATGGCTTTGTTGCTCGCCTTTAGTGAGTTGTCTGGGTAAACCTTTGTTTTGACAGACAAGGTCGAAAATCTAGGTTGTCTTTGCCCGTAACTAGGGTTTTGTATTTCTAGACAGTTTCTTAGAAGTTTGTTATTTAATAGTTAGTGTTCGTATTACTGTAGATCTACCTCAAGAAAACACAACAGCAGATTTATTTTAGACCGAAGTCATAGGGAAAAAGTAAGTTTAACTTCTACTGACTTTTTCGAACTCCTTGTCCCTTCACTTTTTCAGAAGAAGTCTATCATCATTTTCCTTCCCTTGTCCTATGTTACTTGGGATCGAGACAGCACGTTTTTTTCTTAGCTGTCAACCGTCACGCTATCACAAATTAAAAAAAAGAAGCGCGAAGAACTGATCGATTGTGCATTTGTTTAGTGAGCTATAACGGAAAGCTTAATTATATCCTTAATCTTAACAGTAGGTTGGTATTAGGGCTTCCAGTCTCGTTTCAATCTCGAGTCCCGGGAAAAAATCGAGACTTGGTTCGGTCCCGGGAAAACGAGACTTTCGAAACTTTTCCAAAAATAGTTTTCTTACACATTTGGTTAGTAATTATAAGATATTTAAATGAAATGAAATGATATTAATTTTTTTAATGGGCTCGTAAAAAACAAAGAGCGTTGTGTGTGTATAATGTATTTTCTTATAGAGAAGATCTATTTTGTTGCAAAAGTAACCCACACTTGAAAAAGTGCTCTCGGCTTCTACGCTAGTATGGGCCTGGTATCTTAAATTGTGTCGTGCCAGACAAATGGCTAAGCAGTAACACAGTAACACCTAAGAAAGATTCGCCAACTATCCGAATTGACAGCAAGTGCAAGGCTGGCAGCGATCAGTCCACTCCAATGATTAATCAAAATCAATCAAACTAGATCAACAATGGAAAAGATTGAGATTCAATGACCTGAATAAACATTTAAATATAATTGAATTGATTTGTACGGTCGACTGCATGACACTTGAAACTGAACTGAGAAAACAAGGCGCTCAATCAAAGTCGAATTTGATATCATGGTGGTGCGACTGACGGTACCTACTTTGTTAAATTTGTCGAAGCTGCAATGCAAGTATTGGAAGTTTGCCTGGACTTTTTGGTGATTGTAGAATCTAACAGGCTACTTAAAGATTTTGTACAAAATGCAGTACCTCAAGGTAAGACAAAAAACCTCCGGATCTGTGGCCTTAGTGCGGTAACCTAAATGTTCACTTATGTCAAAAATACAAATTAACTTGCTATAGGTACTTGGCCAAGCGTGGTGATACCTGTTTCAGCTAATCACTGTAAATATAACCTATGTAGTTTTGAAGCCTGGATCAAATGGTCGAGATTTTATCTCTTTAAATTATCTAAACCTGGATTAACTGGTTACAAAGTTTCCTGCGCACAAATCATTTACCTACCTAATTAAAGTTGTTTACCATCTTGCTTAATAAAATTTACCTTTAATTTTCATTGAATAATTACCAGCTGCAGCAAAGAAAACAACATGCAACTACGTTAAATTGAAATTCTGCCGAAACTCGTTAGCAGTTGCATTTAAGTAAATCCGCCATTAATTAATCGAGCTGTCAGTGGGTAAAGTTTGCGCGCCAAATTAATATTTCGTAGTAAAGATACGTTATATTCATAGTTTCGATAACGTAAATGTTGAATAATGGCCGTCCAGTTTTACTCGTTCCTTGCTGCAAGTTGGGTGCGTTCAGGGTATCGTATTTTCACCGGTGATAATTATTACGCAACGGTACACTGGCAACACTGACGTCGGCCGTAAATTGAAACGCGAAAGCTCACGTACGGTGGAGTGTGGTTAGATCATTATTAGAAATAGGATTTATTGATTTATTTACGAATTTGATTCTGTTTAATGTTGGTTGATGATTATAGTAATAACAAAGGAATTGTTTTAGGTCTAAACACAAACCCTTTGTTACTACCCTTATTTGTTATTATCCTTTTTATTAAACTTATTTTCTAATGAATTCACCTTTAAATGTCTTTAATGGTCAACTAATTACGAAATAAGTTTGTAGACCTTGATTAGATAGTTATGATTTTACTTTACAAACACGGAAAATTAAGTAATAAGTTATTTACTGTAGGTAAGTACCTACTGTAGTTTACACGGAAAATCATGTCGGTAGATATAGGTACAAACAGAATAATTATCGCCCAAAGCGTTTTCTGAAAATCTCTCATCAACCTTACCACATGAATTGAAAGATGTTGACGATGTTAACGTCTTTCAATTCTGAAGACACGTAATCCTTTTACGATTTTGAAGTAAACAGGCAGATTCTTTGTAGCACAGTTAGTCTGTTCGACAATCACTCTTTCAAATCAAGGATCGTAAATCTTTATGGAGAAGTAAAGACCTGTCATCGTTTCCTTTTGTATCAGCATAGAATAAAAAAGTATCTCAGCCATGGCTCGGTTCATAACTTGCCAGCGATAAGGTAGGCGGCTAGTAAGTCAGAAAGATGAAGTTAATTGCACATTTCAAAGCGTAAATCTCTATAGAGAAGAACGTGCAAGAAAAACTCTTCGGACACTCTTTTAAATCATGTATCACTGGTAGACCAGCGTCAGACAGTATCTGTGTCGGCAACATTGCTGAAATTACTTTTTTGGCACAACCGTGAGCCACACACAATGTTGTTTTTTTTTTTGTTTTATTTGTCCGGTTCCATAACCGAAGGGTAACCAACGGAACCGTATTACTAAGCCTCCGCCATCCGTCTGTCCGTTTGTCAGCGGGCTGTATCTCATGAACCGTATTAGGTACCTAGACAGTTCAAATTTACAGTGTGTATTTATGTTACCGCTATAACAAAGAATTATAAAAATAAATTAAAAATGACTCCTTTATCAGAAATGTTTTTTTGGCGTTTTTTGCTCGATCTGAATAATGGCAAGAGAAAAAATTAAATGCTCAGAGTTTATATTGCTGTATTCACAAAAAATATAATAACTTACATTTACATTAAATTTAACAAATAAAGGGAGTCCTCATACACGAGACGTGTTTTTTGGAGTTTTTTGCTCGATTTTAACGGCATAATCAATTAATCATAATAATGGCGATGGTATGGAACCCACCATGCGCGAATCCGATTTTATTCATTTTATGTCTCATATCAACTTGTCCTTATATCTCACCATAGAAGCAGAAAGTATCCCAGCAATGGCTCGGGTCATAACTCGCCGACGATTAGGTAAAGCCCAACTAGGTATCGTGTAAGATCAGATGTAACCGGACCTCCTTGGGAATCGGTAAATAGTTTCATTACGCGTCGACTGCTGGACTTACACAATCGTGCTTTAATAGTTTGCAGTTAATAAAACGTAGGTTTCTATTGAGATTTAAGTTGTGCTTTGACTAGCTTCTGCCGGCGGATTCGCGCACGTGATAGTCAAATTATTCCAAGGGAATCCCGGGATAAAAATAATAATAATAATATCTTGGGACAACTCACACACGGTCATCTGATCCCAAACTAGGCAGAGCCTGTGCTATGGCAACCAGACAACTGATAAACATACTTATATATTTCTAAATAAGTACATACATATTATAGACAAATTACACCCAGATAGAACAAATGATCATGCTCATCACACAAAGATTTGTCCTGAGTGGGAATCGAACCCACGACCTCCGGTTTAGCAGTCAGGGTCACTAACCACTCGACCAACAGGCCAGTCAAAAAGACATGTGTCTTATTCCAGGACATGGCCTATTCGTATTTCAAGTTTCATTCACGTGGTTACATTAGACAGAGTTAATGACAACCGGTTTCTTCAACTTTTCAAGTGACGCGGCTGTTGAAAAATCAAAACAGTTTTGATTTTTGGAGCGCAAAAATGTGCTACGAAAGGCTACAGAAAACTTTTCATTTACTCCGCTCCGCAAAGTTCAAAGCGATTTAGCTAAGTAAGGACATAAATATTTTTCTCGCTGAGATTCACCTGCTACTAATTTAGTGGATGCGAACTGGCAACTTTAAAGCTCTCTCTTTACAGTGCTTTTATTTCGCGTGAAGTAAGTCATGTAACAACTTTGATGCATTTTATATTTTTCAATTTTTATTGATTGTAAGGGCAACAGAAAGTGTCCAATATTTTTTTATCAACTCACTGACGTAATATATAAATTCATATTTTTAACTGTAGAAACATTCCTCCTAATATTATTGAAGTGAAAACTTCTTTGCACCTAAAGAAGTTTTCACTTCAATAATAATAGGAGGAATGTTACTTACTTTGTTTTCACTTCTATCGGTAGTCCCCGACTGCCCCGTATGTTTTTTTCGCTCTTTTTATATTTCTCCCAATGGCCGTAGGTTCCTAAATAATGTTATTATTCTCATTACCAGCCCCATCAAGCTGAGTATAAACACTGACACCACCAACAAACGTTTCCATCCATCCTAGATTTCTTTCTGAAACTAGAGCCCAATTATCTTTGCTGGCGACTGGTCATCTTCCTCCTCTGAAATATTAGCCGTCTGGCCAGGACGCGCTACGCTGTCACTAAGGTTTGCAACTCAGATTAATTAAAAGCAGGTTATTTTGATACTCATGTGTCAAAGGGATATGGTTTCACGGTAATGAAGGCATCTTCATAGCTTTGAGTGTCGCCGATATATTGTGGCTAACGAGTTTCGGTTCTGTTGGATATCGTTTGCGGGGAGGTGGACTGTGGTACTCAGGTGCTTTGACGACGACGAAATATCCCCCATTGCATCGATATTCTATAAGTAGTAAACTAGAAGGGTTTTCAGAATTCGGTACCTAATATTTTATGATGTATAGTGGGTTAACTCATCGGCTGCTAATGAGTACCTACCTAAGACTGTAACAAACCCGCAACACATTCCCAACCACTGCAACTCCTGAAAGCCAGAATCAACAGTGGCGACCACCAGAAAAAAACGCCGAGTCAATGAAGCTCGAGGCGTCCCGGAGAAACGATTTAACTGTCTTGAATCCCGCAACGAAATTAATCAGAAAAGCAAAACGAAGGAGTAGGAAAAAGTATAATTAAGAAGAAAAGAAAACAAGACCTACTGTAACAGCTTGATCCTGCAAAGATAGTATAATCTCTACTTCGTAATTTAATATTATAAACTAGCATTTGCCCGCGACTTCGTACGTGCATTTCTCGTTTTTTACCGTTCCCGTATAGCCTATAGCATTCCTCATGAATGTGGCTATCAGCATAAAAATATTTTTCCAAATCCGACTGATAGTTCCAGAGATTAGCGCGTTCAAACAAACAAACTCTTCAGCTTTATTATAATATTTTATTGAAAATAAAGATAGGTATTTAATATTATAAATACGAAAGTTTGGATGGTAGGTACCTATGGATGTTACTCAAAATCACGCCAGAACGGCCGAACGGATCTTGATGAAATTTGGGACAGAGGTAGATTATAGTCTGGACTAACACATACTTTTTGTCCTGGGAGTATGTTCCTTTAGGATATGTTTCGTCATACACGCGGGCGGAGCCGCGGGCGGCAGCCTAAGAATAGAATAGAATAGGTACTCTTTATTATGTACCTACACCATATATGTTACAGAAAATATAGAAGAAGAAAAACATTAGTATTATATATCCATAAGATAAACTTGTTATATGACATGACTTGATTTTATATAAATGGGTAGGTAGGTAATTAGAAAAAGTTTTATCTATACTAATATTATAAAGAGGTAAAGTTTGTGAGGTTGCATGTTGTAGGGGGTAATCTCTGGATCGCCTGAACCGATTTTGAAAATTCTTTTTGTATATTATAGGGGGCCGTTCAATTATTACGTAAGCACTATGGGGGGGCGGGGGGGTCTTTGCTTTGCTTATTTTGGATGACATGGGGGGTAGGGGAGTCTAGATGATGATTACGTCATCGGTAGTTATTTTCTTTTTTACACGAATGGCAACCCACACATTGTCTTTGCTTGAAAACGAAAAGCATTTTCGGGGATTCCCGCAAGTAATACATACATTTAGTGAACAGTGCGCGGTAATTCCCCTACTCGCTTTAGAACCGAGTAAGGGAATTACCGCGCGCTGTTCACTTGTCTAAATTTCCTCTATCAGTGTATTGTTTCGTTTGGCTGCTATAGCGAGTAGACGTATTGTAAGCATAGTAAAGCAAGTTAACATTTGTGTTACCATTCATTCCATTATCCAAAGTTTAATGTTTAAATAAGATGTCATTTCAAATAGACAAATCCAAGTTATACCAAAAATTGTTTGAAAGTTTTAAAAAATCTCATACAAGTACGAAAGTACAAAATGTACAAAAGTTAGTTAACGAAGTGTGGCGAAATTATAAATTACAAGCAAAATCCGACAAGGAACTAGATATTATTGTATCTAAGAGAATCGAAGAAGAATTGCAAGCAGCGACTAAGAATAAATCCAATTTACTACATTTTTTTTCTAAGGTGAGTGACGAAATCATTTTAGGTACCTACTAGAAATATTAGAAATCGCCAAAAAGTTTCTCTTTGCTAATTAGAAAATATTATGGCCTATCTTAAAGTATAGAGGTAATATTCATTATATAGATTTATTTCTTATAATTGATTCCGTCAATTGGTCACAAAATACAGGATGTCAGTTTTATACATATATATTATATACCTACAGAAAACTATACTCTATTCAAATAGGTATTTAACAGAATGTAAACAATCTTTATATGTCTTTTTATTGAAATATGTGGTTTAAAATTGTAAACTGTGTAAAATCTGTTGTGATTCATTTAAAAACTCAACCAATATTAAAAAATTGCTTTTCTGTAAATACATAAAGGTGCGTACAAACATCGTGAGGCGTGCGCCGCGAATGGTTCGCACGTATACATGTGCCGTAGCATGCCTCAGGTTGATGTATGCGAGACGAACCATTCGCGGCGCAAGCCTCGCGATGTCTGTACGCACCTTTACAGATATCTGATTTTATAATTGCATATTTCAATAAAAAGACATATCAAGATTGTTTATATTCTTTTAAATACCTACTTGAATAGACTATAACACCCTGTATTTTGTGACCGGAACGATTTGCTCGTTTAAAGATATTAGATTTAAAGCCATAGGGTTTTGTATTTACCATATTTATTGCCATACTTTGTATTTATGTAGCTTAATAAGAGAATCTTTAGCAGAACCCATAGAAAGTTTTTATTTTTAGGCAACCTGTAAACCTGCAGAAAAAACACAAATTACACAGCCAGCTTCAAATATTAAAAAACAGGAAGAAGATAAAATAAAAACCGGTAATGAATCACAACAGCAATGCGAAATTAATAAAAATACAGATAAACAGAGACCAAAACCTTCTCAGGAAGCTATGAAAAATAAGATTGCTCTACTCGAAAAAAATTTGAATGCTTTGTATTCTGCCAGAGATACTATGTCAATCCGTGCTGAAGTTGATAAACAGATCATTAAGTTGCGCGAGGAAATAAAAACAGCAAAACAGTCTTTAAACAGGAAGGTTCAAAACGCAGTTGCCCAGAAGAAACACAGGGATGGTATGAAAAGAAAGTTAGAAGATATTTGTCATGAAAATCCAGAAATGAAAAAAAGACTATCTCTGAGGGATTCAGTGGGACGTCCTAATCTTGAAAGCAATCAACCTTTACTATTGAAAACAATCGCGGATATAGCTTTATTTGGGAGTGCAGCAGATGATAGAAGACGAACGGAATCAATTCGCAGCGTAAAAACTCTTGATGAACTCACACAAGAATTACGTAAAATGGGATTTGACATTAGTCGCAGTGGGACATATCTTCGTTTGATTCCCAGAAAATCTAATTCTGCAGAGGGACGAAGACATGTATCGACAGTCCCTGTTAAGCTCATTCGGGCTCAAACTGATCACCACAAGAGCCACTTAGATAGCAAGTTCGCTGAAACATCAATCCATTATTTAGAGAACATAGCATCCATACTAGGACCAGATCAAGTATTTTTCATATCTCAAGATGATAAAGCTCGAGTCCCTATTGGCGTAACTGCGGCAAATAAGCAAGCACCTCTTCTAATGCACATGGAATATAGAATCAAATTGCCTGATCACGATTGGGTAATCGCTGAGCGTCATAAATTAATACCATCTGTTTATGCTGGTATCAAAATCACTTCCAATATGCTAGGACAACCGCAAGCCGTTGGATATTCTGGACCAACATACATCGCTATTCGAAGTGGAAAGCATAGTTCATCTACTGCTAATACTCATGCTCAGGATTTCGAGACGCTTCTCGAACTTGAAGAGTTTCGACCATTAGCTAAAACTGACCATGGACTAGTAAAACCAGTGGTAATCATGACGGTTGATGGAGGGCCAGATGAAAATCCGCGTTATCAAAAAGTCATAGGGTTTGCTATACAACACTTTAAGCGACATGATCTCGATGCATTGTTTTTAGCTACCAATGCTCCCGGAAGAAGTGCGTATAACAGAGTAGAGCGCAGAATGGCTCCTCTTAGTCGGGAACTGGCTGGTTTAATATTGCCTCATGACCATTTTGGGTCTCATTTGGATGAACGTGGCGTTACAATTGATGAACATTTAGAAAGATCTAATTTCGAATTTGCAGGAAAAGTATTAGCTGAAGTATGGAGTTCAATGGAAATTGATGGCTATAATGTTAATGCAAAATATGTTGGGGCAGGTGAACAAGATCTTCCTGATTTTCCAGACATTAAATGGTATTCAGAACATGTGCGTGAAAGCCAATACTTGCTCCAAATTGTAAAATGTAGAAATACAGAATGCTGTCGTCCAAGAAGTGGACTATTTAGATTACTAGACAACAGGTTTCTTCCACCACCTGTAAAAGTAAAACAAACAGTTGATGACTTGGTTTTAGATGAAGGAGGGCAATTTCTTAATCTTCCAGTCAATTTAGCTCTACGCTTAAGTGCTTCACTCAAAGATTTCCTGCAAATGCCATACGATTATTTTTGTCCGACGGTACAATTGAGGCTATCAAGTCGAACATGCAAAACGTGTGGTCTTTATCATGCTTCCGTCAAGTCACTAAATCGTCACATCGAAAAGATCCATAAGAAAGTAAACACGCACACTGATAGGAAAGTTAGACCTGTAAGAGTCGCTGCTCGTCGTGCTAATGAACTGATGTGCATTATTCAAAATTTAGAGCACCATGATGTTGAATGGCTCGATGAGAATGACGTAGACATTCCAAAATCGGATGAAAGCGAGCAGACTCACAACACTGAGCAGCAATCGAAGCAATCCAATGTCATCGAAAACTTAGAATCATGGATTCGGGTTTCATGGACTGAAGACTGTTAATTTGAATTTAATATATGTACCAAAAATTTAAAATAAGTTTGTTATGTTAGTAAGATATAATATTTTTGTCCTTTACTCTATGTTGAATACCGTTTCAGTAAAATATAATCTCTATCCTAAATCTATTTTCTTATTTTTCAAATTATAATTATAACATTATAAAATTAAAAAAACAATACATTAATTGACAAATGTTTACGTAAGCATGGGGGGAGGGGGTAAGAGCTTTGCTTACTTTTGCTGACAAGGGGGATGGGGGGGTAAATAATTGCAATAAATCTGCTTACGTAATACTTGAACGGCCCCTNGCTGAGCGTCATAAATTAATACCATCTGTTTATGCTGGTATCAAAATCACTTCCAATATGCTAGGACAACCGCAAGCCGTTGGATATTCTGGACCAACATACATCGCTATTCGAAGTGGAAAGCATAGTTCATCTACTGCTAATACTCATGCTCAGGATTTCGAGACGCTTCTCGAACTTGAAGAGTTTCGACCATTAGCTAAAACTGACCATGGACTAGTAAAACCAGTGGTAATCATGACGGTTGATGGAGGGCCAGATGAAAATCCGCGTTATCAAAAAGTCATAGGGTTTGCTATACAACACTTTAAGCGACATGATCTCGATGCATTGTTTTTAGCTACCAATGCTCCCGGAAGAAGTGCGTATAACAGAGTAGAGCGCAGAATGGCTCCTCTTAGTCGGGAACTGGCTGGTTTAATATTGCCTCATGACCATTTTGGGTCTCATTTGGATGAACGTGGCGTTACAATTGATGAACATTTAGAAAGATCTAATTTCGAATTTGCAGGAAAAGTATTAGCTGAAGTATGGAGTTCAATGGAAATTGATGGCTATAATGTTAATGCAAAATATGTTGGGGCAGGTGAACAAGATCTTCCTGATTTTCCAGACATTAAATGGTATTCAGAACATGTGCGTGAAAGCCAATACTTGCTCCAAATTGTAAAATGTAGAAATACAGAATGCTGTCGTCCAAGAAGTGGACTATTTAGATTACTAGACAACAGGTTTCTTCCACCACCTGTAAAAGTAAAACAAACAGTTGATGACTTGGTTTTAGATGAAGGAGGGCAATTTCTTAATCTTCCAGTCAATTTAGCTCTACGCTTAAGTGCTTCACTCAAAGATTTCCTGCAAATGCCATACGATTATTTTTGTCCGACGGTACAATTGAGGCTATCAAGTCGAACATGCAAAACGTGTGGTCTTTATCATGCTTCCGTCAAGTCACTAAATCGTCACATCGAAAAGATCCATAAGAAAGTAAACACGCACACTGATAGGAAAGTTAGACCTGTAAGAGTCGCTGCTCGTCGTGCTAATGAACTGATGTGCATTATTCAAAATTTAGAGCACCATGATGTTGAATGGCTCGATGAGAATGACGTAGACATTCCAAAATCGGATGAAAGCGAGCAGACTCACAACACTGAGCAGCAATCGAAGCAATCCAATGTCATCGAAAACTTAGAATCATGGATTCGGGTTTCATGGACTGAAGACTGTTAATTTGAATTTAATATATGTACCAAAAATTTAAAATAAGTTTGTTATGTTAGTAAGATATAATATTTTTGTCCTTTACTCTATGTTGAATACCGTTTCAGTAAAATATAATCTCTATCCTAAATCTATTTTCTTATTTTTCAAATTATAATTATAACATTATAAAATTAAAAAAACAATACATTAATTGACAAATGTTTACGTAAGCATGGGGGGAGGGGGTAAGAGCTTTGCTTACTTTTGCTGACAAGGGGGATGGGGGGGTAAATAATTGCAATAAATCTGCTTACGTAATACTTGAACGGCCCCTAGCCACATTCATGAGGAATGCTATAGGCTATACGGGAACGGGAAATTCCCACGGGAACGGGGAAAAACGGGATATGCGCGTACGAAGTCGCGGGCAACAGCTAGTCATTCATAAGTAGGTATGTATGTCGTATGTATTTTAT
Organism: Mamestra configurata; assembly: GCA_002192655.3. Classification (NCBI taxonomy): domain Eukaryota; kingdom Metazoa; phylum Arthropoda; class Insecta; order Lepidoptera; family Noctuidae; genus Mamestra; species Mamestra configurata. The sequence continues at coordinate 299,084 of NDFZ01005452.1, forward strand.
ATTCAAATTAATGAAATCAAAATCACGGATCCCTTTATACCTACCTATGTAAAATCGTAGAAAAAATGTCTAAGTACAGACGCCAACACATTAATTAAGCTACATAAATCTGTATATCTTTATTCAATTTTCAACTTTATCGCTCAAGCATTAGGTTCAAGGTTGATTGGGAAAGGGGAGTCAGATTCATAAAATCGAGTGGTTGTGGTCATCTAGACATCTTAAAGTTTATAAAGAGCAAATTAACATGTATTTTGCATATCATAGAGGAACTGTACTGACTATTTATTGATTTTCATGAAATATAAGTTCTATTTGAATTTCTATCTCTAACGAAGCCCTTAGTATTCCTTCAACGTCCCTTCGTAATAAAAACGAAACTACTTACAACAAATACTAACGTTGCCAAATTACTATATTTACATACTAAATGACGGTTGATGAATGACTAACATCTAGGATTAACTCTTCGTTTTGGTTACCTACGTCACCGTTATTAAGAAATCTTGGTAACTAAGTACGATAGTGTGCACATCAGCGTCAAATTGGTTTTGTTTGCGGGCCGTAGACAATAGACAAAGCCCAGAACAGATTTTCAGTAGATTTTTACAAGTTTGATTATCTATGCATAGTAGAATGTTTTATAGCACGTGGGTGCAGTGTCATTGTCTTTGGTGATTGAGGAGAAAGGATAGTCTCTCTTGCCTCAGTCTGAACACAGCCTAAATAAGTAATGCTGGCATAAAACAATCAGAAACTGTTTTTTTTTTTCATAAATATTTTTTTTTATGTGACACAGATACCTACCTCTTGAATTACGTGTTGTTGTTATAAGTGGACGTTTTGTATATCCATAAGAATTTATTGCCACGATAGCTGGCAGTAACGTTGACTGTAAGGAGGTCATCAACGATAGCATTTATTTTATATAAATCGTGTTTTTTTTTAAAAGCTTTGATATTAAAAATAGCCGCTGTATTTGTGGACGATACGTGGGCTTACATTATGCTCCAAAAATTACATCAGATGTTTGTATAAAATTAAAACGTTTGCTCCCGATTCAGACAATTTAATGAAGCGATCAATTTTTTGTTAGTGGTCGGTATCACTAATTAAATTGACACTAAATTGTTTCCTTTTATCTTCCCTATTTATTTCACAGTCAAATTAATTAATTAAGTTATTATTTTTCTTGACATTTTACTGTTAGGTAACTGGAACTCTGTCTCAACCAAGTTCATTATTCTTCCAGGATTTCGCAGAGACAGCGATGAATGAGCTACTAGGCTGGTATGGGTACGAAAGGCTTGAGCTACGGAGATGGGCGGCATCCCGGGCCCGGGATGCTTCCAGTCCAGAGCAAACCAGCGAACAGAAAAATAAAGGTATGTACTCAACAAGACACGCTCTCTGATAAATTGAACATCATTACTTTATACCTAATGAAGTTCTTTCTTTAACATTCTATGGGTGTTCTGACAAGCGCAACGCTCTACTTCTATGAAGAGGGCGCTTAATTGCTCCCTTAAATCAGAGTAAAACGGACTATCAGTTCCCCCAGTTTCTATTACGGTTTATAATATCAATCCAATAAAATCATATTACATTTCTTAGAACGGGAACCCTCTTCCCGTAGCAGCTGTAGTTCTACGAATAGATGTGTTTCCGAACGCAACCCTCGCGCGCTTTCATGATAAAAATGGCGGCAAAACAAAACTCTGCGTGATGCCACAGATAGTAATCTAATTCCTACATTATTTAAGTTTAATAAACTCATTTTCTCGGAACTCTTTTATGAGGTGTGATATGAATAGTATATCGAAAAGTTTTACCAGTAGCGTTACCACGAAATACGATAAAGATCGCTCAGCAAGAAATAGACGGTATACTGAAAGCTTTGTACGTATTATAGGCACATACATCGATGTTCGCAAACGAACATTATTTACAAATTTGATACCGCAAAGCCGGTTTACTATTCCTAATGAACGCCCCGCGAATACGTAGTATAAACAGGTACCTATGTAGGTGTGCCGCAAGTGAAAATGTAGAACTTTGTGGTTAAATTGTGATGATTAGGAATGTATAACGTTACGATATAGTGTTACATAGACTGCTAAACAAACGCGTCAATTTAGAACGAAATAGTTCTCCCGCTGAGATATTTCTGGGAATTTAGTCTTTATTCATTTGGAGTTTAATTAGTTAGGTTCTGAGAAAGTAGGGATAGCTACGATGTCGATACCTATTAAAATTTTGGGCAGATCAGTACCTACTTGTATCTACTTACTTAGTTTAATTAATTACTCTCAGTAGGTAGGTAAGTATCTCGTTACCATCTTTAGGTACTGTACCTACCTACTAAGATAAACCTACGAAAAGCCAAATCCGACCATGGGCAAAAGGCAGGCAATGCAGGCTATTGGGGCCTACCTATTTAAAATAACCTAACTTACAGGAACCCATAGAATTTAGCAAATTAATGTTTACTGTTATACTCTATCCGTTTAGGTAGTTAACTAAAGATAAACAATCTTGATGTAATTTTTACTTAAAAACTCAGTTTAAAAATAAAATGCAAGTAAAAACCAAAGTAAATACAACAGTAACGAATACTAAATCAATTGAACCATAATTTTGAAAAGTAGTTTATTTGTTTAATATGAATTTGTGTAAAAAGACACATCAAGATTGTTTACCTTTAGTTAACTACCTAAATGGATAGAGTATAGCACATTTATGCAACTGGTGCCGTTTAATAAATCAGAAAAAATGTAGGTAGGTACCTACTTAAGAAAAAGACATGAAGGAAAATTGCAAAAATTTCGGATTGTAAGGCACATAAGTAGTATTTTTGTTTATTCTTTTAGACAGGCTACTACTAGAATGGGTAAGCACCTGGTCTACCTGAGGGCTTAGTGCGGGTGTTTAACGTACTATATCGCGTTAACGTTAACGTTCGCTTATGTCAAAGTGTAAGTAAAAAAAAAGGTTTTCCGTTATTGTCACCAGACGGTGCTTAGGTAATCAGTTTCAATACAAATTGGCGTTTACGCTAACGCGATCGAGCATGTTAAAAACTCGCTCTAAGGCCACTGGAGGAATCCAACTGACCATTGACCGTAATGAATGAGTCTCTATTTCACGGAAATCAAAGTAAAACCATTAGTTTTCCGTTTCATAATAATCATTCCAAGGTTTGGAAAAACGGAAATTAATAAGGTCTATAAAGTATAACGAGCTATCATTTACTCGCCCTGTATAAAGTTTTAAACGAATCGCAGTAATGAGAAAGCCAGTGTTCTGTTTCGTGTTTTTTTTTTTCCTCTATTCAATATCATTCGCAAATTAATTGGAGATGGACACCCGACCCGAGCTTACTGAACAGTAAGCTCGGGTCGGGTGCGAACGCAAAAAAGCATTTTTTATTCCAACAAAATGAAATTCACTGTTGCAACTTTTATTTCAATTAGCCAGTTTTTCCGGTAATTTTTATCGGATATACTAATGGATGCCTGAAAGCCGTTTTCGTTTTTGACTTCGAATGTAGAAGGCACATGCATATTTCATTACAGTTTACAATTATTGTTGTTTTAATAATAACGTTGCATTCATTTTATCCGATATTTTTTTTGCGATGGGCGCCTGTTGGGTTTGTACCGCAACTGTTCAATTGTTACAATAAGTAGGTATTCGTATGTTAAATAGGAACCCATCGTAGACGTCGTTTATATCGCCAGTTTAAGTTAGTCCACAATTTCTCGGAATTAGTCCGCGAGGTTATAGACTATCAAACTTTGATGTGTAAAATAGTATTCCAAATGTTCAGTTGACAATTTTTCAAAAGTTTACCATGTCTCAAGTTATTTTATAATCTTACGGAGTTTGTTATTTTCCGGTGACATAGATATATCAGACGGAAGATAATGTCATTGACCTATGGGGAGGTTTTAATAATGATAGCAACTTATCTCCAAACTACACTGCTATGTTTACCTACTGATTAGACATAGTTCTCAACTCATTAACATTGTATCCGTCTGTTTTAAAGTAGAACTAAGTATTTCTGGGATTCCTTTACTCTATGCCCAGGTCCATTGCCACTGCTGCAGCATGTGAAGGTAGGTTTTTTTTAACCGACTTCCAAAAGGAGGAGTTTCTCAATTCGACTTTTTGTATGTTTGTTATGCGATTGCGATATGCGATTCATAATTGACGTAATACAAAAAAATAACAAAAAAAATCGCGGGCAACCCTCAAATTTTAAAGGCACACACAATTTTTTTCATATAAGTACTTTCTAACGCAATTCAGATAATTGTGCCTGGTAAGTAATCAACATCTCATCTTGTGATCTTGCTGAGCTGATGATGGAAGGTATAAGTCATTTGATGCTGGGATCCCAGGAAAAATGTTTGTTCAGCGATATTTTCGCCAATTGTCAACCGATTTGGATGATTCTTTTTTTGTTAGGAAGAGTATTTTTCCAAACAGGCCCCATTTCAATTTGGTGATGATCCGATGAAGAATTTTGGAGGTAGGCAACGGAACTCTTCAATAAATGATAGCAAATCTTCCAGGATTGCTGAAATTGCATGTTTGTTTATTGATTACATCAGTTCATAACATAACATCACGCCGGTACGCTGTAAAGGGGTACGCAGACGCAAACAAGTCAACCTGAATTAACATGTTTTTGGGCTTGTCTATTCGGTTCATAGCTTTATTGTTTATTAACCGATCTTGATGATTCTTTTTGCATTAGTTTTAGTTATAGCTATATTGCATTTGCATTGTACGGTGCACTTCAAAAATAAACCAGTGACATATTGTTAGGTTTATGTCAATCCCAAAGCAAAGTAGATATTTTACTATGAGCTGGTCTGGACTTGGACTGAACGATGAAGTCACACAAAATTACGCCTTAACGGCAAATAGCGCAACCACTCATTATAGGAATAATATCAATTTAGTTGTGGAGTATCACCACTAAAAAGTGGAAAATCAAAATCAAAAGTCATTTATTCAAATTAGGCTGAGTGCCAGCACTTTTTGAACGTCAAAGTTCTACATAAAGACAGTCCCCCAAAACCCCCGCCCGTCACCACTTCCTAGTGTTATAGCTGGGAAGAAGTGGCGCAACAAACTCCCCAGCAAATAAAAAACATTTTACTAAAACAGAGTAGTAGTCGTTGACGGCTGCTTCTCTGACCTCATGGCTATTAACGCCGGAGTTCCTCAGGGGTCTGTTCTCTCTGCAACTCTTTTTCTGCTGCACATCAACGACCTGCTTCAGCCTGGTATTGTTGGGTATGCAGATGACAGTTCGGTTTCAGAGAGATACTTGTCTAGCGCAAAAACCAGCGGGGAAGAAGTTCGTTCCTTGAGAGAGGCCATGGTAGAGCGGACAAATTTGACCTTAAGTCTTGTCTCCCAGTGGGGTGATGACAATCTGGTCTCTTTTAACGCCACCAAAACACAAGCATGCCTTTTTACCGCGAAAAGGAGTCGTTTCGACCTAACTCCGACTTTTCGGGGTACTTCTGTTCCTGTAACCGATCGGCTCGAGCTCCTAGGCATGGAGTTGACAACCAGTCTCAACTTTGGTGCCACCATTGAGCACAAAGCCCAAACTGCGGCCAAAAAGCTGGGCATCCTAAATAGAGTGAAGCGATACTTCACGCCTGGACAGCTTTTAACCCTCTACAAAGCACAAGTCCGATCCTGCATGGAGTATTGCAGCCACCTTTGGGATGGCTCAGCTAAATACCAACTTGCCGCGCTTGACTCGGTGGAACACAGAGCTAAAAGGCTCATTGGCGACGTAAG